>PVJO010008972.1:0-72122 GCA_004026905.1 Hystrix cristata | reverse complement strand
TTTTTGGTGGTGCCGGGGATCGAACTCAGGCCCTTGTGCTTACAAGGCAAGCATTCTAATCACTGAGCTAAATCCCCAGCCCCTAGGACATTATGTTCTGCAAAATAAGTCAGGCACAGAGAGATACTGCACATTCTCACCTAGGAGTGGAAAATAAAAAGTTGACCAGAGGCAGGGAGACAGCTTAGTGGTAGAGCGCTTGCCTGGCATGTGCAAGGCCCACGGACCAAAACTAGTAATGGAAAAGAAAAAAAAAAAAAACAACTGATCTCACAGAAATACAGAGTAAGACAGCGATTGCCAGAGGTTGGGAGGTGTGGAGGGACGGGAAGGAAAGAGGACGGTCGACAGCTGGGGAGGAGGAATAACTTCTAACATTCTGTAGCACGGAAGTGATGCTTCATGGTGGATCCAAAAAATAGGTTCCAGGCTCTTCTGTACGGTGAGCAAAGAATTGCAATTGTGCACTCAGTGGTAAAAGAAAGAGCAGCTACATTTATCGAAGATAATAGGAAGATGTGCTCAGGTCAGGGCAGGTCTGTGCCAATAGAAAGGAGAAAGTGGCATGAACAGAAAAGTGGCATCAGGATGACAGCAAAATAAAAAGTACCCAGATAAATCAGGCTTTTGTGTTGTAAGAGACATGCACCTAACCCGGGTGTCTCTATTTGGGTCTCTGGATAAGATTTGACAGAAATGACTGACAGAGTGCTAAGTCATCTCAACACACATGCCTGTCTCAGACTCCACTCTGATTAAATAATACATAGATGCTGTCTATATGTACGAATCTTTAATGAGGTTTGGGGGGGCTCTTCCTTGAAGTCAGGCCGCACGATTGCACATGCTCTGGCCCGGAGCTGTAGAGATTTTCTGGACCTTTCTTATTTTATTTCTGCTGCTCTGAAGACAATGGAAAGGAGAAATGACCCTGGGGTGTTGCCTAAATTTATGTGGGTGGAGGGAGAGTGGCCTCCCAGCCCCAACTGTGGTAGTTGTACTATTCACCCTGACAGACCTTGTCCCCAAAAATCTTTAAGGGGTGCTGAAGGAGGAAGGTCTGTCTTCCACAGCTACTTCCTGTTGAATAGGGGCCCTGAGCCTGCCCACACAGAGACTAAGGAACCCTCGCCCTCTCTGATCTAAGGGGCCAAGGGATGTGTGCTCCTCCTCTGAGGGTTTCTTACTGAGCCGTGCACATGGAGGCAGGTTTTGATCTCGGGCTTGGGCCATCCTCAGTAGTTTAATGGCTGTTAAACAAGAAAAACCAAATTGGACTAAGAGATTAAGTACGTAAGATCTAAATAGTAAGGTTTCAAGAAGCATTAATAAAGGCCATGTCCGGGACGGTAACCAAGATGTCACAGCTGGCTACTGGTCATCTGGGGGACAAACACTGTTACTCTGCTGTCTAAGCAGCCTACCACAATCAGTCCCAGTAAAAAATTAGAGGGACAAAGTTTAACGAAAGGAAGATATTTTAATTGTAAAGGAAAAGGAAGGGGGACAGAGAAGGGAGATAAAGAAGATAGATAGTTACCCTGATAAGAAAGAATGAGGGTAAGATGGCTCCAAAAAGATGGAGGACCCATAGGCCTTGGTTCACAGTTGCTTTCACAGAGTGGACGACCCCCCCCTTTCCATAACTGGATTGTCTTCTGGGCATCTTTCTCTAACGTCATCTCTTCCAGGGTCTACGTGCAGCTTCTTTTGGTCTGTCTGTTTACTTGTCCTTGACCTACTTTTTAGGGCCTTATCTTTGGGGTGGGCAGCTAGCTGGCAAAAGGGGTATCTTATTCACGGTTAGCTTAGAGTTAGTAAGGGGCTGTGTGAGTGTCTATTGTACTCTATAATGACCCTACAGTGAATACACATGTGTATGTGTGTGTATATGTGTGTGTGTGTGTGTGTGTGTGTGTGTGTTAGTGCATAGGTGTGAGTACATACTGCCTTAAAGTGAGTCAGCAGCCCCTTTGCTTCCCTTATATTTTACCGGAGGTGGGGCAACTTATCATTTGTGCACTTGGCGTTCTCTCTGGGTCCTGCCTGCCAGCTCTCTTCCTGGTTGCTTGGTGCGAGTCCCAAGGCCATTTGGCACCTTTCTTTATCTGGTTTCTCTCTTTTTCTACCCCTGCCCTTGACCTATTTCCCAGGGAAATTTCTCTAGTAAACTTTTTCTTTAACTCCTTCTAGTCAGGATCACCTGGAAGACCTAAGGAGGCCCCTACTCTATTTTTTCATCTACAGACTCCCATCCCTACAAGACCCCCAATTCCAGATATTTGGCCAGGAGATCCATGACTCCGACAGTTCCTGGCGGATCTTAGAAGTGTGGTCGGGTAGCTTCTGTGCTGGATTCTCACTCTATTTCCGACTGACGTAGGAACTACATTCTTCTGTTAGAGACAAACATAATCCCTGTCTCAAGGGTCAACAGAGCCGGTCTCCTCCTAGGTGGTATGGCCACTACTGCTATTTGATCTTGAAGGGTGGTTGTATTCTTGGCAAGTTTCTCTAGACTGTCTGCGAAGTTCTTGGGTAGCTGTTGATGATAGAAGAAGGATGCGATTAGCTTTAATGCTTTGTATAAGTCATCACTGTTTATTATCTCTATTAGAGGTAGTTTTTGAATCCTCCAAGAGGAGCCTAAAAGAAACAAAAAAATCAAAAGAGGCCATTGTTACAACTCAGGTGTAGCAAAAAAGAGTAGCATGACTAGCTACACAACTTACTTAGCGGGAACAAAACGTTTTGCTTATCTGGTTCAACAGGTTGGTTGTCATTTTTTCTTTTCTGAAAGAAAACTTGAGGTTGTCCACTGGCTCCCAGATATATGAGGTTTGTGGTCTCTCTTCGTGTTTTGGGGTCTCACCCTGGAGAGGTGAATCTCACAAGTATTGAGAGCTAGGGTCCACGCGATAGGGAAAAAGGCATCTTTGAGATCAAGGACAGAGAACTATTTAGTGTCTCCTGGGATCTGTGCTAAGAGGGTGTGTGGGTCTGTTCCTAATGAGTGAGTGGGCCATCTTATCCAGAGCCTCACTGATGGTTCTAAGATGTTGTACTAAGCAATATTCTCCTGGTGGCCTGACTGTTGGTAAAATGGGTGTATTGCACCAGGATTGGCGTAATACCAGCCAGCCTGGACCCAAAAATGTATCAATAATGGGCTTTAATCTTACCTACTTTCTTTCTTAAGGTAATACTGTCTTCTGTGAGCATACAGATTAGGGTCCTTCAGCTGAACGACTCCCAGAGTGGCCTCGACAGCCCTCCCCAGGTTGTTGTCACACCATGATTGGGAATCAACTCCCGGCAGACACATCAGGCCTCATGGGGTCAGGCTGGCTGGGTCCCTAGCAACTAGGACACGGGTTGCCAGAGGTTTAAATGTCAGAGTGGCCCTAAGCAGGAAGAGTATGGCTCTTCCAATTCTGTACTGGTGTGGGGCACTCTGGTGTCACTGTAAAGGCTGCTTGGAAAAGGAAATCTTCCAACTGGCAGTTCAGAGTTGGGGTAAAGAAAGCTGATGGGCTGACTCCTTCAAGGCCCACAACTTTAGAACGGGATGAAAGCTTATCCCAATAAGAAATTAGGACTGGGGGCTGGGGATTTAGTTCAGTGGTTAGAGCGCTTGCCTCACAAGCACAAGGTCCTGAGTTCAATCCCCAGCACCAAAAAAAAAAAAAAAAAAGAAAGAAAGAAATTAGAATTGAATAAGATACCCCAATACTACAGAAGAATATAATTTGTTAGCCTGCTACTTCGGAGTCCCCAAAGTCTCCTGTAAGAGGGTGGGAATATGCTTGTGGGAGACCATGCAGGCTGCCTCTGGCACCAAGCATTTTTCCCTGGCTGCCATGGTGGCGGGTGACCTTGTTGCTCTCTGGGAATGAGGGACGTCCCTACTCCAATGCCAAGAGCCTTCTGAAAGGCCTGACAAAGGCTTGGCGGTTTTAGAGGGCACACCTTTGCCTAGTGCCCCGGTCACCTGCACTTGAAGCACTCTGAGTTGCTTCCGTCACTCTTTGGATTACCTCAGTTTCCCTTGTGCTGCAGGCTTTATCCTGACCCTTATCTGTTAGGACAATTGTGGCTTTAGCTCCTCCCATCCCGGCTCTTTTCCTATTCTCTCTTGTCCTCCATTTCATCACAGTTTTTAAGGACTGAATAAGTCACATCGATCAATTGACTTAATCCCAGCTTGTGGGACCGGGTGGAGTTTCTAGAGCTTTCTCCTAATATCTGGAGCTGACTAATAAAATACTGTCCAAGGATAATATGACCTTCTCTGGACTCCAGGGCTAAATCAGTGTATTTACAAAGTGCCTCTTCAAGACAAGACAGAGTTGGAACGCAGCTGGATTTTCACCAGAGCCTTGACTGATAGACCTGAATTTATTGTGGTTTAAAGGCGTAGGCATCCCCTGGCCCAGGGGGATGGCCCCGAGGTAAAACTTACATTCAGTTTTGCCAACCCCTGTGTTACAGTCTCACTCAGGCCCCTCTTGAGGTCCAAACAATGCATTGGTTGGCCGATTATCAGCAGGTGAAGCCATGAAGTCTTCAGCATTAGCCTGTCTTGTGGCTCTTATAATCCTTTTTCTTTTTACTGCTGTGTGGCAAGACACCAGGATGAACTGGACATGCCACCAGGTCAGATCAAAAGCCATTGTGAGAGTATGCAAACCATCAGCAAACTTTTCAGAGTCCTTGGAAAATCTACTCAGTTTCTTTTTGCATTGCTACCTATCCATAACTGAAATAGGGACTCGTCAAGAAGGATTTAAACAGAAAGTCGGGTGGGATGGATGAGGGGACCCCAAAATGGGTTTCGTGGGCAGGAGGCATTGTGGGAAATCTAACAGGCCTATCCTTGGATCACTCCCCAACTTGTTTGTGGGTACCTTAAAGGGCATCGCCTGATGGTTTCTGAGCCTTTCAGCCCAGGGGGTGACCTGATGGGGCCGAACTACTTGGGACTGGGTCACAGAAGCCTGACGAGTCTTTCTCTGAGTCAGTTCCTACATGAGAATCCTACATTGTCCAGATACCACCCGGATGTCCACCAATGAAGCTGGACCCTTGAAGGCGGGAAGTACTGGGGCTTGTGGGCACCAGTGCCGTTTTCCTTTGAGCCTCTGGAGCTCCCGCTATGACCACAACCCATCTTCTGGACAAGGAGTCTGGAACTGGGGTGCTCTAGTGGCTAGACATCTCAAGCCAATTATAAAACCACCTAACATCACAGTATGCCTGTCTAAAGAGAGGTGGTAGGTGCTTCTTTCAACAACCCCCCCAAAAACCTGATCATTTTCCTGCATTTTTGCTAGATCAAGCCACAAAAAGAATACGTGTCTGGTGACAAAAGAAAAACTTCACCATGCGGCAGCCACAGATTACACACAATCGCAACAAAAGCAAAACCAAGCAGAGTGGAGCGGGAGAGAGCCAGTAGTAGAGAAGTGACTCCAGGAAGGGACAGCTGCAGACCAGCTCTCTGACCTAGAAGGAAACTGGCCACCTCAGCACCTCGGCAGCAGCTGCTCTTGTGGAAGCTGCACTTTTAGAACGACCACAAGATTTTCTTCCTGTTCTCCACCTTTCAACCCTCTGTCTCCCTCAATTGACCAGCACCAGAAAAGCCTAAGAACTTGAGTTTGCTGATAGACAAAAGCTGACATGGAGGCAGGGACAAGAAGGGAACCGGAGGTCTCCTGAGGGACAGAGAGGGAAGGAAAACAAACCTCAGATGGAGACCCACCCAGTATGAGCCTAGGGACTCACTGGGCCCCACAAACAACCTTGGCAATACCCAAGTGGTTGCTTAAATCCACCTGGTCCAGGGCACGATGCTAACTGCACCCCCCTTACAAAGAAGCAATCACATCAAGTGGACCAGGCCCTGGCCTCTCAGTATTCAGTACTGTCTGGGGGGCCTTGTCCAGGGCAAAGCACCCTCCCCCCCAGCTCCCAGGCTGCCTCCGGGGATGAGGGCTCATGTGAGCCGGCCACCTCGCTTCTGCTCAGCTCAGTTCCAGCCTCTCAGAAGCATGGGGAGTCACAGCCGCTGAGAACAGATCTGCACGCTGTGAGGACCATCAGCAAAAGTGGGGTTCACACAAACACAACCCCAGCTGGTGGGCAGGAGCCCCCCCTGCCTCCTGCAAAGGCCACAGCCTTTCACACCATGGTCTGGTCGTCCCCTACCCCGGAAGTCTTTGCCATGGTGACAATCTCTCCAAATCTGTCCCATGTCCACAACAAGCACCTTGGTCACTTGTAAAAAGGAAGAAGACAGAAAGTCTCCCCAGGAGGGGAGTAAACCTTCCTTTTTGGCTGCAGGCTGGTGGCTGCTGTGTCTTCCTGATTATGCTCGCCAAATGATACCGGGTGGTGGATCTGACAGATAGATTCCGGGCTCTTGTGTATGGCAAGCAGAGAACTGTAAGTGTACATCCAATGGTAAAAGAAAAACCAGCTATAGTTACTGAAAACACTGGGAAGATGTGCTGAGGGCAGCTCCATGCCGACAGAAACAAGAATGTGGCAAGAGCAGAAAAGTGGTGTTGGGCCGACAGGAAAATAAAAAGCACACAGATAAGTCAGGCTTTCAGATTTGTAAAGATATGTAACCCGACAGAGTGATTAACGTTATTAACGTGACCGACTGTGGAGTGTTCATAAAGATGTGGAGCGACTGGAACTCTCGTGCACACCGGTCACCGCTTTGGAAAAACGTTTGATGGCATTTGCCAAAACCAGGCTGCTGCAACCCAGCAATCTCATTCCTGGGCATATGCTCAAAAGAACAAGAGTGTCTGTCCACCAAAAGACAAGTACGTGAATGTCAGAGCAATTTTATTTATTGTACCTCTAAAGTGGAAACAATTGAAATGCTACCAAAAGTAGGTAGGATAATGGACTGTGGTGTGTCCCTAACACAATACTACATAGCAACGAGAAAGAATGAAGGGCTGCTCACACGGACATAGTGTTGAGCGAGTACACTGCTGTTTCGAGGGTGGTGCTCCCAACGCTCTCTACCTTGACCTGAGCGGGGGTCACTTGGGTGTGTACGCGTGTAAAAATTCATCAAACGGTTCACTTAATGCCTGCACACTTTAATATATGAGTTTTTGTAGGTTTTGTTTTTGTTTTCTGCAGTGCCAGAGACAGAACCAAGTGTCTTCGAACTGAGTTACATCTCAGCCCTTTTTATTTTTAAATACGAGACAGGATCTTGCTAAATCACTAAATTGCCCAGCCTGACTTGCATTTGCAATCCTCCTGCCTCAGCCTCCCAGGGTGCTGGAATTAGAGGAGTGTACCACCACAGCTGGCCTGGCAATATATGTAAGTCTACTGAAATTTAAAAAGTAAACAAAAAAATTACTGTATGTCATGGGGCTGGCATAGAATGGGTACTCCAGAAATAGCGGTCAGAATCTAGAGAACAAAGATGGCAGAAAAGCCAGGCCCTGCGTGCTGCTCAGAGCTTGGGTCCTGGGGGTGGTACCCGGAGCAACCCTTTCTGAAAGTGTCACTGACAATCAGGGCACGATGTGATGACCCGGTAGGAGGGAAAGGGAATTACTGGGGAGTGAGGAATGGTTGGAGGGAGCCGAGATGCTGCGGCTGCAAAGAACACACAGTGTTTTCAAACAAGCGAATAGCTCTCTGCAGAACGGGAATTAGACTGTTTCTTTGTAGCTCTAAAACAGTAATTCTCAAATCTTAGCTGCCTCTGAATCCCCTGGAGGGCTGTGAAAACACGAATTACTGAGCCTCATTCCCAGAGTTTCTGACTCAGCAAGACCTGGAATCTGTATTTCCAACAAGGTCTCGGAGGAGCTGAGCGGAGCCGGGAGACACATCGGCAGCCCCCGCCTTGGTGCGCAGACAGCAGGACAGCCTCCTGTGTGGTCGTTACCAACAACCGCGATGAGAAGCAATGGGGAACAGGACGTGCCAGCTTCCGTGTTGCTGTTGACTCTGCCACCGAGAAGGAGCCACGGTCCCCCTACTTGAGAGGGGCGCTCCCCGAGACCCAGTTTCCCTCAGGTCTTACTGCAGGCCTCAAGCATGCTCAGCTTGAGGCTGAGCGCTCTCTGCAGGGATGCTGGAAGTGCTGTTCTCCTGGTGAGTGGGAGATGACACTAGATAACTTCAGAGAGGCCTCTGGATTCACTAAGGCTGGCTTCAGCAGGCCCTGCTAAGCACAGGCACGCAGTATTAAGCACCAACTAAAGACCAGGTACTACGCAACGTCTCCCTGGGGTGTTTGCAGCCCCCGGTCTACCTGGAAGATGCTTCTGGGTCACCTCATTGCCCGGTTCCTCCTGTCTTCTGTGGCACCTGCAGTGACCACTCCCTTCACTTCCAGGAGGCTGAGCATCTCGAGTTCATCTGGATATTTGGTAAAGGAGGCTGACTGCACACGTCCACCGCTGCTCTGCTTGTGTTCATGTGTGGCCGAGTGCTCAGGATATCCAGGTCATAAAGTCCTCAGCTCCTCAGCACCAAGCTATCTGCCAACCGCGCCATGCCAACCTCATATGGAACCTGCCCATCCACTCTCCACATGCTGGCGGGGCCAAGGCAGTGATGTGGCAGCTGAGAAAGCAAAATCTGGAGGTGGGGGAGGGGTGGCCTCATGTCCCAGAATGACCCGAGAAAATGCAGGATGTGCGGATGACCTTGGACTGGAGACGTCCTTCTCCTGCTCCTGCCTGGCCTCCTGAGAGATGGGCAGCAGAGACCACGGGACCCTGGGGACAGGAGGCAGGCCTGTGGTCTCCTAGAGGATGCTGCCAACCATGAGAACACACCCACACCCCAGTGACTCCCCTCTAGGCTAGTGACTCTCAGATCTTTTCTCTTTGCACGTTTTTTTTTTTTTTAATTTAATGTTTTCGATTCTAACAGAAACAATGGGAAAAACAAAATATCCAGCCTGGGTTTGTACACTAAGGAACTTCTGCAGCTGTGATGCACATGAAAGGATAGTGGCAGCATGTCTCGCTCTCATTCACTCTGTGCTGTGTTATCTTGTTTACCTTCTCCTGCGCGTTTCTGGCATGTAGATTACCTATGGATGGTGCAAGACCAGCCATGGGTCTATTGCTTACCAATTTCCACGTGTAAGCTCAGGATTGCAGGCTAGTACAGCCTCTCACCAAGGAGCCAGAAATCCGGGTACCCAGCAGTCAAGGAACCCAATGGTCTTTGCCTTGGAACAGGGGCAGTAGACAGATAATGAGCCCTGGGATATGCTGGGACTAGGGAAGGTCAGAGGATGTTTGTGGAGGGGTAGCCTGTAGCAATGAACAGGCTTGTCACCAATAGCTAGAGAACCCCTCACTTCTGCAGATCCTTTCCTTCCAGGGATTCAGCCATTCCACATTTGGGGGTCTCAGATTGCTTTCCAGAACTTGTGAGAGATGAGGACAAGTCCCTTCCTATTTATAAAGAGGGAAATCAGAGAGTAGTTAAGGGGCCACCCAAGGTTGTTTCACTTTGTTTTGTTTTTACAGTGCCGGGGGTGGAACCCAGAGCTTTATGCATGCCAAGCAGGTGCTCCACTCCTGAGCTGCATCACCAGCTCTCATCCCATATTCTGTCCCTCTTGTTTAGGAATGAACACAAAGTGCCCAACTAAGAACCCAGGCCTTGGCATGACAGGCAAGCCCTCTCCCACTGAGCTACAGCCCCAGCCCCAAGAACAGACATTTGAATGCACACAGGAAGGAAAACTAGGGCAGCCTCTGCCCTTGGGGAACTTGTCTTAATTGGGAGATAAGATATGTAAATGTAAAACCAGAAGTAATTGTAAAGGTTTTGTGCAAATAATCCCTGTTCACTGGCTATTTACGCAGGACTTGCTGCTGGTCAGTCTAGTTCTGTGATATGAGTATGTGGGAGCTAGAATAGAGATAAACATTGTCCCAGCTCTCAAAGTCAAGGTGTCACCGGGGAGGCAGCGTGGCAGGAGAAACTGCTGCTGGACTCTGAGAGCTGACTTGTCCAAACCAAGGAGGGGTGACGAAGCAGATCAGGATCTCTCAGGAACAGGGTTCAGTTAGACTCTACGTGGGGAAGGTTCTCAGAGGAGTGTGAAATTAAAAAATAAAAAAATTAGAATAAAAAGTAACTTTTGAAGGGTATTTTAAAATGCAGTGGAGAAGCCTTAGGGAACCTGGTCAATGCATCCTGCTGCCTGGGAAAGTGAATTCTCAAACTGGGCACGGAAGTGACACAGGAATGAGAACCTTTGAACAGGGCCAAGACCCTGCAAAACTATTAACACCTTTTATTGGAGGCTGCAGCTATAACAAGCCTCACAAACCACAACTGAACTTTACACCTAGAGCCCAGCGAACAATCATGAACAGCCCAGAGAAGTACAGCTGCACATCAGGACAGCATCCCTTCCCCAATCACCTTTCCTTCATGTAACTTGTGGGACTTCCTTTGTCCTCAGTTTCCCCTTCCCTGTAAGAGTCCCGCACAATCTGAGTTTCTCTGGAGCACTCATTCAGAGCTGTCTGAATGTGTTTTCCCAGATTGCAATTCTCAGGCTCCCAAATAAAGTTATTTTGCTTTTACAGTTTCGGGTTTTAAACTGATCGAAAAGAGGTGGACAATGTGTGAAGCTGGGAAATAGAAGAGATAAAGAGAGAAAATATAGAAGACATTTTCCCAGGCTCTCTCCAGGCCCAGTTCCTAAGTCACTTCTTCGTAGCCCTGCCAGGCTCGCCAGGCTGAATCCAACACTTCCCTCTCTCTGCTCTCAAACCTCCCCTGTTACAGAATAGGCCTCATTCCTGCACTGCTTTCCTTACCGGCTTCTCTCAACCCAAGACCTCGTCCAATGCCAGTGCCCATCAGGTCTTTGACTGTAAGGGGGCAGAGTATTATAGTCACACTGCGGCACCCCACATTTGCTTACTTTTATTTTTCACTATCTTATTGCAGTATAACTTATATACACTAAAATGCAGAAATCTTGAATGCATTTCTACATATGTTTATATGTGGGAAATATATGGATGAAGGGAGGTTTCCCTCTGTCCTCTGAAAGTTTGCTGGAATACAACTGACACAGATTAAATAGGAGCTGGGCAGGGTGACATACACCTGTGATCCCAAGCTACTAGGGAGGATCATAAGGATCACGAGTTCGAGGTCAGGCGGAGCAACTTAGTGAGACTGTCTCAGCATGCTGTGAAAGGGCTGGGGTGGGTTCAATCCCTGGTATTGAAAAAAAAGTAAATAGAAAAGATGTATAAATTTACTAAGTACAAAACCACAGATGGGGAAAATCACAGGAGCATGATTACCCACACTGACAAAAAGAAGAGGGGAAAGAGACAGAGAGAAGGGGTGCAGGTAGGTCACAAAACGAAGAGGTGGGAGATCCACAGGTCGTCCCCTCAACCTTTGGCCCATGTTGGGTGTCAAATGTCAGGACAAAGAAGAAAAGAAGCCGGGCATAGTGGAGCATGCCTATAATCCCAGCACTTGGGAGGCTGAGGCAGGAGGATCAATTTGTGAGTTCAAGGCCAGCCTGGGTTGCATAGTGAGTTCAAGGCCAGCCTAGAATATATAATGAGATTCTGTCTTTAAAAAAAAAAAAAAAAGGAAAAGAAGCAGGGGTACGAGCTCGACAGGACAGGTTTAATTTTGGAACAAACCTGAGAGAGATCACTCTGGCATTAGAGACCAGACCAGTAACTCTGGTACAGGCTACAAGGTCTTTATAGGGTCATGAGCATAAATGGGGCACTGAGGAAGGGAAAAGTCACAGTGGGACTTTCAGTGTGGAGAGTTCAGTACAAAGCAGTTATGGCTGTCCACCCAGGACCGGGCTTGAGGACGTACAAGGAGGCCTTGGTGTTGTTCGTCAAGAGCAGGGCTGAACCATGATTGAGAATCACGAGGTCCAGCTGGGCTTATGCTGTGATTACTGGACCTTATCAACCCACAACCGTACATCTGCAGCAGGTATTAAAGCATAACAGGGGGAAGGGATTTAAAGTGGTCTCTACTTTGATTAGGATGGTGGTGGTCAGATTCCTGCACACGTGATTAGCGTTATTCAGAAATTTATATAGGAGAGAAGGAGAACGGAGCACGCAGACTGTTTTAGACCCACTTTAGGGCTTGTAAGTGATCTCTTGAAGTTTAAATGATCCCAAGGGATGGACATTATCTTGTCATGGAAGTCCATCCATGTGGGCAACAGTCCTCAGTCTCTTTTTCTGAGATGCATGATGGGATTTCGGGGTAAGGATGGAAGGCGACTCAGTTCCCCTCTGCAGTCTGGCCTTAATGCAGAAATTCCAGAGAGCCCAGTTCTGTGCTGGAGGGAAGGAGGCCAGAAAGGTTGCAGGGAGGGCTGGTGTGTAGCTCAGTGGTAGAGTACATGCTGTGTGCTGAGCATATTTGAGGCCCTGGGTTCAAATTCTGACACCTAAATAAATAAATAAGAAAAGGCAAGAAAGGTTACAGGGAACTTGATTCTAAATTTGTTTTTGTTTTTTAATGGGTGCTGGGGATTGAACTCAGGGTCTTGTGCTTGCTCTACCACTTGAGCTAAATCCCCAACCCCTTTAAACTGGTTTTTAAGGCCTTTTAATTTGCTTTACATCAAATTGCTCAGCACGCCAAACAATCCAATACTTTGGGAGTACTGTTCTGTGAGTCCCAACAGCAATCAACACCCAGATCAAAATATAAATGCTCCTAGCACCCTGGACACTGTGGACTGTCTCCCTGTACCTAGGTCACTGTCACTGTGGCAGAGAAGCTGAGCCACTTGGATGGTGCACCTGGGGGACACCCTGGGAAATTATGAAGGAACTTTGGATGTTCCAGCTGGAGAAGCAGACACTGGGGCGAGACCACCATGCATGTGAAGGTTTTCCTGTGCACTGAGCAGAAGATGTGTCCTGTATGGGGCCTCGGGGAGCAGGTACAGAGAGAAAGATTTCAGTCTAGCATAGGCCCCTTCCTCCCACCAGAGCTGATCCACACTGGAAGCAGGTCCCTAAAAATAGCGAGGAAGGGCCCATCCACACAGGTGTTGGTCAAGAACAGGACTGGCAAGCATTTTACAGCAATTATGGAAAAGAGAAAGGGGACCGATGGGAGGTTGTTCTCCCAACTTTGAGCTTCTGTGGCTCTGGAATTTTGTGACAGTGGCAAAGAGGACTCAAAAATGCGATTATGGTCTTTTTTTTCCAGAGAACAATTTTTTACTTTTTTTACAAGGACTGTGAAGACCCACCCTTAGCACCACTCCGTGAGTCCTTGTCATCAACTACAGAGGTACCTGGAGCTGTCCCCTGTCCTGTCTCAGAGGCAGGACCAGCCCTGCAAGAGAAGCTGGTTATTCCACCTTCTGCCAGGTTGTCCTGTTAGCACCCATCGGGACCCTTCCTTTGTCCTGTCAGCCCTGGATGGCAAGTGGGCATGGTGTCGTGGCTCCTGCCACTCATAGAACACCTGGGTGGAGGTGACACTGTAGGACCTCGCTGCTCTGTCTCCAAAGGCCAGTGCAGGGGCCATGCAGAACCCACTAGCCTGGTCTTGGTTGCCAGCGGTCTTGGAAGGTCAGCCAGGTCGGAACCTGAGCAAACCAAGGCCCTACTCAGGGCTTTTCCAGCCAGGAGAACTGTCTCAGATTTTTTTCATGTATTTTCTCTCCTTCTCCTCCACCTCCACCCCCTCCTCCTTTTCCTTCCTTCTCCACTTTTTTTTTTTTTTTTTTTTTTTTTTTTTGGTGCCGGGTTCAAACTCAGGGCCTTGTGCTTGCTAAGCATGCACTCTAACCACTGAGCTAAATCCCCAACCCTCTAAATCCCCAGCCATTGCCTCAGAATCCCTCCCTGGGATCCCTCCAGGTGACTCCCCCTCCCTGGGAAGGAGGAGAGATGGGGTCTGGACCCAGCTACGATGTCCTCCTGCTTCCCGCACCCGAAGAGACCGGGCTGGCGAGGGCCGGGGCTCAGGCCCTTTCGGGGAGCTTTGGTGGACAGGCTGCCAAGTTCCTGGGGTGTCCATCTGAAGGACGGGGCGCTTCGCCCCTTGAGGCTCCCGAGTCTGGGATTCTGCCGTCAGTGAGTCCCTCCGCGGAGCCCCGGGCCCGGGCGCGGCGCGAAGGCGAGCAGGTGTCTCCGCCGAGCAGCTCGGCGCCCCCCACCGCCCGCGCTCGCGTCCGTCCGGGGCGGGGCCGGCCGCCTCCCGCCCCTCCCCGCCCCTCCCTCCCTCGCTCCGCTCAGCCGGCCTCCCGGCCCGCCGGCCTCCCGCGGGTGGCTCGGCACTCGGGCGCCCGGCTCGCTCGGAGCCAGCAGCCCAGCCCGCCCGCCGCCCGCCGAGGCCATGGGCTGCGACGGCCGCGTGTCCGAGCTGCTGCGCCGCCACCTGCAGCCCACGCTCACCTACTGGAGCGTCTTCTTCAGCTTCGGCCTGTGCATCGCCTTCCTGGGGCCCACGCTGCTGGACCTGCGCTGCCAGACGCACAGCTCGCTGCCCCAGATCTCCTGGGTCTTCTTCTCGCAGCAGCTCTGCCTCCTGCTGGGCAGCGCCCTCGGGGGCATCTTCAAGAGGACGTGAGTGCCGCCCGCACCCGACCCTCGCCTCTCACCCCCTTCCCCAGCTCCTCCCTGAAAACTCTCTTGGGGACTGAAGGTGACTTCTGCATTATTCGTTTGGCCTCACTCACCCTGTGAGAGGGTGAGACCAGTTCCCACCACTCCCCACCTCCTCCCTCACAGCCCACCGGCCGGCACAGGTGGGTGGAGTTTGCAGAGGTGGGGGGGGTACCCTGGTGCACAGCTGTCTCAGGTTTGTTGTAGCCCAGCTGCCGGGGGCAGATTTGGCAGAGAGGTGGTAAAGGTGGGAGTGCGAGCCCTGGGGCGGTGCTGGGCGCCAGGGCTGGCCTGCGGTTTAACCAGGTGCCCCGGGGGTGGCTCCACTCGTAGCTGGCTCTGCTTCAGTGACGGGGCTGTCCCTTTCCCGAGGTGGCCACAGGGCAGGTGGGTTCTGTGTGGTTCTGCTCCTGAGGGAGTTGGGAGACCCACGGGACCTTGTGACTCGGACCAGGGAGGGAGGCACAGAGCCTGCCATCCAGTTTGGTCAGGTGTGCTTCAGTCCCTGGTGCCCAGGTCCCCTTCCAGCCGTGTCACTCCTCCCTGGCCTCTGCAGGAGGACAGAGCTCTGGACTCTCCCTGGCATGGTGCCCAGGACATGACCACCTCTGCCAGCCCTTCGCGGGGAGGGGCAGCAGGGAGACAGAGACCAGTGCTAGGGACTAGATGACTTGCCTGAGGAGGTTGCAGCGTGATTTCCCAAGTCCCAGCTCCTGGCTGAGTATTTCCTGCATGGCAGGGACTCAAGCAAGCAGCTGCCCCAGGGACAAAACTACAGTCGGGCTATCCCAGAGGACTCCCTGGGAGGCCAATGTGGGCCAAGGCCTCTTGCCCTCTGGCTCGCTCCTAGAGGAACCCAGAAGTCAGGGTGTTTGCATGCACCTCACTTCCCCAGCTGATGAAGAGCAGTGCAGAAGGACCCCAGTTAGGGTGTGATTGTCTTCGCTTTGCCAAACCCTCTTGTAACTGGAGAATTTCCCTCTTAGCGAGCAAATCTCCATGTGCACGCTGGTGTTTCTGTGGGTTTGGAATAGAATCGCATGTGCAACAGTCAGAAAACCTTACAGAAAAGCTCGAGATCCATTCTGCTTAGAGATTTCATCAGAAATGAAGAGTAACTCTTAGTACCAGCGGCATTTTGTGCGTTGTGTGTGTTTCAGTGTTTAGACCTACAAAAGCTCTCTTACCTGCAACTTTTTAAGAACATGTGTAGCGAAAACAAACAGGGACAGAACAGAGAGGATTCGAACCGACAGGTCGGCAGGCCTGGCTTTGCGCAGTGGGCAGAGATGGACGCCCAGCTGGGCCGTCTTTTCCTGGCCGGGTCTGTGCCTCCCTCTGTAGGCAGCAGAGAGGGTCCTGCAGCAGGAAAATGACTCGCAGAAAAGAAAAATGATAATGCTAACAAGAATAACTATAGCGCACACTCCCTCTCAGCCAGGCACTATTCTTAGTGCTTTACTTGAATCAACCCATTTTGTCTTCACCACAGCCCTGCAGAGTAGCACTGTTAGCTCTATTTTATACAGAAGGAAGCCAGGGGACGGAGAGGTTAAGAAATGTGCACCACATCACAGAGTTATTGAGAAGAGACCTTGCCAGGATCGAAGCTGGGTGTTGGTCTCTAGAACGGATACTTGGGCCATGACTCTTGCTTTGTGAGTAGCGAGATTCCACTCTGCAGATGAGGCGCGGGCAGGAGGTGAGTACCCCAGTGATATTCACCAGCCGACTGTGTCTGAGCTCCGTGTCAGTGCCGGGCCTCTGTGGCTTCCTGGTATCTTCCAGGGTGGGACAGGTTCTGTCGATGGTTCAGGTTTCAATTCTAAACTACTTTAGTCTTGCCACCTTCAAGCAGACCATCACAAAGAACCCTTTTCCTCTGGCAAAGAGCTAGCAGACTTCCCATGGAAATGGGGGCAGGGTGCCTGCGGGTGACCTTGAGTGTGGATGACAGCGTCCCACCACCTGTGAGCCCTGCGCAGCTCTTAGTGCAGTCCCCAAACCCTGCACAAACAGAACCTCTGCCAGCTGTGACCCCAGCCCTGGGCCTTGCCTGTCTCTGTTGACATGTTAATCCCCCTGCTAGTAAGTGCTTTTCGGCTTACATGATTACCAGCCGGTGTGCCAGGCTGGCATCCTGAGTGAGGGATTGGCTTAACAAATCTTCAAGGGCCAGCTGTTGCGAGGGCGTGGGGGGGTGCTGGATGACACATCCCAGAGAGTCAGGCAGGTCCCGCCTACTGCTGTGCCCAAACCAAGAGTTGAGGGCTGAAGGGGGCTTCTGGACGCTTCCATAGGGCGGGCATGGAGGGACAGAACGTGGGGAGCTCGTATGTGAGAGTGGGTGGTGCACTGGGTGACCTGAGCCCCCCCTGCTGGGGTAGTACCCTACCCTCTACCCTCAAGACTTCTAGTAGACACGGAGACCTAGAAGGGGGTCACCAGATTCAGGCCCACAGGGTACAAGTACAGCCTGAAGAATCTAGGTGACACCTTCCTTAGGAAAATCTCGCTGCACTCAAGGAGGAAGTCTTTCAGAGAAGAGCAACAAAAAGCCACCTGCTTGGCAGGATGAATAGGTGTGTGCTTTGTCAGACAGGAAGGAGAGAGGGTATTTAGACAAGAGGTGACAGGTTTTTCTCCTGGCCTCTTGGGGACCTGTCTAACCACCCAGGGCAGTTTTGGCACCCATCCCCACCCCCAATCTGGGCGGCATTGGTGCAGGTAGATGACCTAAGAGCTTCCGACCTTCTCCCAGCCTCCCCTGTGTGACCCTCTGAACCAAAGCCTAGTTGAGGTCTTTTCTTTTCCCTCTTCACTCTTTCCTCATTTGCTTTTATCCCCTCACATTACTTCTAGTCTACAAGTGCTGCCCTCCCGAGACCCAGCTGTGACTTCCTCCTGCCCCTGTGTCAAGCCCAGGCTTCATACCTGGTTCCCAGGCCACTCTCAGACCTGGCCTGCAAGTCACTGCCCTCCACTGTCCCCAGACACAGTGCAGGCCAGTTCCCCTCTCTGAGCTGAGCTCTGGCTAGGCGCGCTTCTACAAAGCCTCTGCCTGTGTCCCTTCAGGAACTTTCTACCATTCAGCATGCTACAGACCCATGTCAACAGCCTGCTAGGAATCCAGCACCAGATATGGGTCTAGTTAGGAAACTCATCTTGCCTGGCGTGGTGGCACATGAGTGTAATCCCCGCACTTGGGAGGCTGAGGCAGGAGGATCACTACAAGTTCAGGGCCAGCCTGGACTACATAATGAGTTCAAGACCAGCCTGAACTATGTAGTGAGATCCTGTCTCAAAAAAGAAATTGTTTTAACATGGAATTACCACCAAACCCAACAATTCCACTCCTAGGTACACACCCAGAAGAAGTGAAAACATTTGTCCACACAAGAACCTCTGCATGTGTGTTCATAGCAGCATTATTTGTAATAACAAGTAGTCAGGAATAGATGCATTGGGTGAATAAAATGAGGCTAATCCAATTCACAATAGCCAAGATATGGAACCAGCACCTACTAATGGATGAATGGGTAAAGAAAATGTGGTGTATATACACAGTGGAATATTACTGAGCTATGAATAAGACCAAAATCAGGTCATTTGGAGGAAAAGTGGATGGCACTAGAGATCATCATGTTAAGCAAAATAAGCCCAACTCAGAAAGACGAGTATCGTATGTTTCCCCTACTATGTGGAATTAAAAAAGAAAAGATAGTAGGAAAGTAGAAGGGAGACTATTATTGGAGAAGAGGAAGGGAATGGGGGAAAGGAAGGATATTTAAGGAAGAATACTGGGGGTATGGCTATGATGAAAATATATACATGTATGAAAATGCCACATTGAAACACAATATTTTGTTTAGCTTCTTTGTTTTAGTGTGTTCCGCGAAAATTAATAGACACTAATAAAAATACTTTAAAAAATAAATCGAAGGGGGCTGGGGATTTAGCTCAGTGGCTGGAGTGCTTGCCTCGCAAGCACAAGGCCCTGAGTTCAATCCCCAGCACACACACACACAAAAAAAATTGAAGGTAAACAAAATGTGGCACATCCGTACAGTACAATATCATTCAGCTATCATGCTGAGTGAAAAAATGCTGGTCACAAAAGACCACAGAGAGTGTGATTCCATCTCTAGAATGTCTACGGTAGGGAAAGCGTAGCTACCGGAAGTCCATTAGGACCTACCTGGGGCTGGAGAGGACCCAGAGTGACTGCTAAGAGATACAGGCTCTTCCTGAGATGATGGAAATGCTCTAAAGTTAGATTGTGGTGGCGATTTCACAATTCAGAATATGCTACCAAAAAAAAAATTTGTGCACTTAAATTTTATGGACTTTAAATTATAGATCAATGTTTAAAATTTTAAAGAATTTAAAACTCATTCTGCTCTCATGTATTCACTCATTGGGCAGACAGCTCCTGAGCCAGAGCCTGTGCGTGGGGCGATTATGCCCGACAAGCCCCTGATTTCATGCAGCACTCGGAGGGTGAGACAAACGAAATGAAGCAGGGTAGGAATGACAAAGTCACTCTCCAGGTGAGGTGCACAGGTCCTTTCTGCGGAGGTGACATTAGAGCTGGCTTGTGAGTGACAGCAGAGAACCAGACAGGCAGAACCGGGGAGGGGTGTCCAAGCAGACAAATTGCGAGCGTGGCTAAGGCCTGAGGTGGCTTCTGGTGTGCCCCGCACCTCAGTGCTGTCTCACTGAGGGGCTGTCTGCCTCCTTTTGGGGTGGCTAGAGTTTGGGGCCACCTGTACCTGTGCTTCTCCACAGTTCTGTTCCCTCTCCTCTCCCCGGTCCTTTAAGGAGATGGTCCAGCTGGCAGAGAAAGGGGGAGGGATGTCCTGGGTATCCCTGCTGCACAGAGAGTGCTCAAAGTGGTGGTGCCCCACACCCTGGGCCCACCCCAGGGTGGCACAGGTGGGCTTCGGCGGCATTCTTCCCCACCCTGGGGTGGAGGGCAGGAGTGGGCCGATGGCATCTCTCTGCTTGGGCACTTCCTCTGCTTGGCGCCATGCAGGCCCTCCTTCTTTCACCAAACCAGGAGAACGGGTCCCCTGGCAGGGCCAGGACAAGGTGACCACGTGTCGTCTGGGGAGTGCAAAGCACCGGGGCTGAGAGGGGTCAGCGATATGTCAAGGGCACACAGCAAATGTGGCAGGCAGGTGACTCCAGCAGAGGCACGGCCAGGGTGGGGGAGGAGGGCCTGGTCCCGCCTTTCCCCTCCCCCATTGCACCTTCTGTGTGGGGCCATTAATAAGTAACTCAGCCATCCTACAGGCACCCTCTTTGGGTCTCCTAGATTTTGTGGGCTTCCTTAGGCCTGGGCGGAGGTGCGGGGGAAGTGAGACTCCTCCTCTAAAAGGCCCAAATTAACCTCTGAACCCACGGTGGGCACTGATGGTACCTCTCCTGGTTCCTAGACCAGCCTCTCAGGGTCACTGCAGAGGGTGTTGAGGTAGGAACAGGAGCAGGCCTAGGGGACGAGGGACCCGGGAGCCCTGGCGCTGGCCTCTGCACTCTTTCTGCTCAGCGAGGTGCTGTGGGCTCAGCATTGCTCTTTCGGAAGAGCCCAGTGCCAGCAGGAGGGCTGCACAGAGGAAACCACTCAGAGGAGCTGAGTGTAAGCAGCTTGGCCCATGCCACACCATGGCGAGTGGCAGACATGGGCCTGGAAGCCAGTCTTCCGGTCATAAATCCCATTACCTCTCTGATGCCCACACTCTTGACAGTATTATTTCCATAATTTCCAATTACCCACATTCCTGGAAGAAACCATTGACCAAGCCATTTAAAACAGGCAATCAGTGTATTTCATTCTGGCTCTGAGATATATCTGGAACTTCTTTTTTCTTGGCAACAACATCTCATTCTGAAGAAATTTGTTCAGGATAATTTTCGGATGCCCAGACACAGCCCTGCTGAAGCAGCTGGGAGAGTGGGCTGCCTGGGATCCAAAGGAAGAGATTCCTCTGGTATAGATGTCCCCATTTGCTGAGGACAGGTCTCCACACACCTGGCTCCCAAGAGCCCAGGCCCAGCATGCAGTAGGCTCAAGTCTCAGCTGGTGGCCTGGTGGGAGTCCCGTGTCTGGGTCCCCTGTCAAGGGCCTGGGGCCAGAAAGAGCCCTCTGTGGGTATCAGCTGTTCTTCTCAAGAGTAGTAAGTGAGAAGGTACCAGTGAGGGGAGGCCCAGCAGGGCTGCTGGGCCCCTTTCCATCTCCTGAGTCTCCTGCTGTTCCACCCAGCACCTTCTTGGCAAGACACCCTGCTCGTCTCCTTGTCCGTCAGGGCCACCCCCATCAGATAATCTCTAAGACTCCCACGTCAGCCTCTGCCAGTCTCCAGTCCCTTTGCCCAGGCCACCCTCTGTGAGGTGACAGGAGGGGCCTCCTCCAGCACTGTCCCACGTCACTAGCACTGTCCAGGAGCCTGGATCGGGCACCTGCTCAGGGCCACACATGGTGCCAGTGAGGAAGCTGGCAGCGGAGCCAGCCGTTAGAGCCTCAGGCGTTTGGAGGTGTGCGTCACCAGCAGGGACATGTTCTAGAGACGATGGCTGCTCTCCATTGCCTGCTAGCCCTGCCACTCAGGGCTCTGCAGAATGTGAGTGATGTTCTGTAGCACCCGCCCCTCCTGCCTGGCAGGGTCTGTGGCCCAAAGCGCTCTCTGTCTCTCTCTCTCTCTCTCTCTGTTTCTCTCTCTCTCTCATACTCCTTGGAAAAGCAGCATGGCATCAGGAGTACAGTCAGACAACCTGGGTGGGATCCAGGCTCTGTCAGCTACTTTCTTAGCCCTTCCAAGCTGGGTTTACTCAGGGGTGAAATAGGCACAAAGTCTATTTCACGGCATGACAAATGCTCAGGATATTACAAACGAACAGTAGTGCTTCAAAAAAAAAAAAAATTCAAACAACAGTAGTTCTTCCTCCTGTATACTGGGATGCTCCCCACAGGTCCTTCCCATCTCAGTTTGCTGATCCCAGGTCCTTGCTGCGTCACTCATCGCTGTCTTTCCCCCAGGATTTCTTTGTATCTTTGGGGGTGCTGGGGATGGCACCAAGCATGAGTTCTGCTGCCGAGCTGCACTCCCACCCTCCCCCAAAAGTATTTGCACTTGACATGGGGCATGTCGGCCGGACTGCAGAGTGCCGAGGTGGTAGAAATGTCAGGTCCTGGCTCCTAGGGTCAGTGGGAAGGGGGACACTTGGGGGACCACCTTGTGCAGGGAAAGGGAAGAGGGGATCACTGTGAGAGGTCTCTCGTTTTGTCAGCATGCAGTCTACGTTGCCAGATGCGGCCACCTCCAGATGGGAGGCACAGTGAACATCGCTGGGCAGGGCGAAGGGCAGCATGGCCTGGCAGTCAGGGCTGCAGACAGTCGGAGTAGGGATACCAGGGAGAGCAGAGGAGTCCAGAGGGACCTGAACAGGCCTCCCCACATCACAGCCTTCCCTCCCTCCGTTTCCTCCTAACCCAGGTCTCCAAGCAGCCCCCCTCCTGCCCAGTTTTGAGCTGGGAACAGGCTGAGGTCATGAACAGTAATCTCCCCGACAGAGCAGCCTGGAAACAAGAAAAGAGAAAATGAGAAAATAACGAACTGCTGCCATCAGCAGAGCTCTCTGATAAAGGATTTAATCAGATGTGGGGCAGATGAGAGAGATGGCAGAGGGAACCCAGAGGCAAGCTCTGGAAGAGACGCAGTCCAAGGGGTCTTGGGGGCCTGCGCCTCCTCTTCAGTGTACTGGAAGCCTGGAGAGGTCTTTCCAGTGCCCCACCCCACCTGTCCCAACATTAGCCTTTCAGGGTGTCCCAGAAAATACAAATTCTTCCCTTTTTTTTTCATGTTTGTAGAGCTGGGGAGTAGAACCCAGGTCCTCACTCAGGCTAGGCAGTGCTCCACCACTGAGCTACATCCTCAACCCAGAAAACACAAATCTGTAACCCTTCTCCGAGAGTCTGGTAATGGGGCAGACGGTCCCCAAAAGACCTTGATGAGACTTAGCCACTCCTGTTTGTCCCTCATGGGGAACGGTGTCTACCGGCCTTCAGCAAGCCTGCTACACGCCGTTGTCTGAAGAAGGAGAGGATCAGCTGGCCCCTTGAAGACTGACCTCAGTAGAGTCAGCCTCAGGGACCTCTGCCTGATAGAGGGGCCACCACTTTGCTGCAGTGCCAGGCTTTGGGTTCGATTCTGGTGGCTCGGGGCCCTTGCCTGTTCCCGTGTGGGAGGCACACGGTGGCATACCGCCCCCTCGGGCAAGAGGAGGCTCAGCGTGGGGATGCGGGGCTCGGGCTCCATCCTGGGTCCCACCTCCACTTGCAGGCGATAGTCTTGTTCTGGAGATACCCCAAGCAGCTTCCGGGAGAGAAAAGGGAAAGTTTATGCATAGAATTGTTTACACATCAACAGTTTAAAGGTTAACAGGTTCACTGGGTGTAATTCTGTAATTCGTATGTCTCACTGCCAGGCGACTCTGAACCATGAGTGGTACGTACATGACTGTTCCGTTGGGTGGTTCAAGCCGGTGGGAATGGGTTAAGCAATGGAACATTGAACAAAATAATGGTAGTTAAGTGTTGTGAAGTGCCTGGTAGCTCCCCACCCCCATCGCTCCTTTTTTTTTTTTTTTTTTTTTTTAGTCCTGGGCATTGAACCCAGGGCCTTTGCATTGAGCCATATCCTCAGCCTCTTTTATTTCTTAAATTTTGAGATAGTGCCTAGATAGGTTGCTTAGTTGCTCAGACCGCGTGAGAACCTGCAATCCTCCTGCCTCAGCTTCCCAGAGTGCTGGGATTACAGGCGTGCACCATCATGCCTGGCTCCACGGTCTCTTGAGTTCTCCAAGGACATAAACATGTTCAACAACTTAGCCACCTACAGCTAAGGAGAGCCGCAGTGTCCTCGGCTCCCTTCGCTTCCTCCCGGTGGGTGGGGAAATGTCTGCCCAGGGCAGAACAGGAAGGGAGTGCCCCACTGGAAGGCTCCAGACCCCTCCACTGATGGTACCCTCCCTGCTCCAGCCTGGCCCAGTCCTTATGGGCCCTCTTCACCTCCACGCTGGGCATCTCGCTGGTGTTTGCCGTCATCCCCTTCTGCCGAGACGTGAAGGTGCTGGCCTTGGTCATGGCGCTGGCTGGGCTGGCCATGGGCTGCATCGACACAGTGGCCAACATGCAGCTGGTGAGGACATACCAGAAGGACTCGGCTGTCTTCCTCCAGGTAAGCCAGCGGGCCGGGCTTGGCAGAAGTGTGCAGAGTGTGGGGTACTCCTCAGGCCAGGCCCGTCCGCTCTCCCAGCCCCTGACCAGGAGTCTCTCCCCTGGGCCGAGATGGTGCCTTGACCCGGCTCAGCCACGTCCCAGACGGCCACACCTGCAGTCACTCAGTACTCTGGGCTTGTGCTGCCCGCTCTCAGTCCTGCCCACAGAGCCCAGCGCTGAGAGTTCCGAGGAGAAGTGTCCTGAGGCCCCCCTGCTTGTGGAGGTGCCGGCTGGTGTACACGGCAGCCTTGGGTTGGGGTTAAGACCGGGGAGAGGAGAGAGAGGGGACCGGCCACTCTCACCCATGTTATCTGAGAGTGCAGGCCTGGAGGGAGGGCACGGGTGCTTCGCCTCACCCCTCACCCTGCCTTACGTCTCCTGCTTCCTAACCCCACTTCTGCCTACTCTAGAGCGGGCAGGGGATCCAGTGCTGGGGCACGAGGTGTGGTCAAAGGAGAGGTGACACCCTCCGAGCGGGAGCCTATCTAGGCCACAGCCTCCTGGACCACAAGACTGAGCCAGACCCCCCACCCTCCCACAGGTGCTTCATTTCTTTGTGGGCTTTGGCGCTCTGCTGAGCCCCTTGATCGCCGACCCCTTCCTGTCTGAGGCCAGCTGCTTTCCTGCCAACAGCACAGCCAACATCTCCTCCAGAAACCACCTGTTCCATGCCACCCGGGTCCTGGGCCAGCACCACGCCGGAATCCAGCCTCAGTCCAATCAGACAGTCCCTGGACCGGCCCCCAAGGGCGGGACGGAGACCCGTGTGTCCTATGCCTTCTGGATCATGGCCCTCATCAATGTGAGTGTTGCTGGGCAGGCTGGGCAGGGAGCTAGTGGACAGTCCACACCTGCCAGGCCATCCACCTCCCAAGGCAGATTCTTCAGAGTCTGGGCAGCATGGCCAGGAGGCTGGAAGGTGGGAGAACCGACCCTCCCAGGGATCGTTGGTAGGATCCCTCTGCAGTGACCTCTGCGGTTGCAGCTCTCAGGGAAGCAGGCAACGAGTGGGGTTAGCACGGTGAAAATCAGGGTTAACTTTCAAGCTCTCTGAGGCTCCGAGGGAAACTGGCTCTTTTCCTCCACTGCTAGATGGAGTAGATCCTGGACAGACCACAGCAGAGGTCAGCTTCTTCTCCAGGGTCCTTGCCTGGGGGCGTCTCCTGTGCTCAGCAGCTGGGGGAACCCTCTGAAGCATGGCCCTGTGAGAGGCCCTGTCCGCCGTGGCAGCCTGTGTTGGGGGCAGAGTAGAGAGACCACACACTCTATGCCTGGCTCAGATACCAAGGTCCCCTCTGCAGCCCTGGCCAAGGCAGCGGTGACTCCGGTCTCCATCTGGAATCCTCCTCTGCAACCAACAGGGTTCCTGTGTTACCTGAGGCTAGTGTGGCGAGCCAGTTCAGGGGACCCCCGCCCGTGCCAGCCCTGCTCCGCTGTTTCGGGACAGTGCTGCTTTGGGGCCCGTGTCTCCTAAGGGTACCTGTGAAGGGAAGGGCACTGTCCTTGCAACGTCAAGGCTGGGCCTCTGCCACCAGGAAGCCAGAGGGCCCCCTTGAGCCCAGGGCCTGTGCTTTCATGCCCCACGACAAGGCACAGACTGAAGGACTTTGTCTGCGGCAGGATTTCCAGACTTTTCCCACTGGTTTGTGCCTGAGAATGAACAGTCTGCTGCAGGGGAGAGTGTGGCTGCGCCTGCGTATGAGGCACGCTCGTGCTCACACACACACACACACACACACACACACACACACACACACACACACACATACACACATACACACACACGCATGTCCAACCTGGAGATAGCGGATTTTGAAGGTGGCTCCCTTCCCCAATAAGATTCTCATAAAGACAGGGCGGGTTCCTGCCCGCAGTGCCAGCCAATCCTCTGTGAGGTCTTCCCCACCACCCAGCTCCTGGAAAGCCCCACCTGAGGGATCAGCCTCGTTGGCTTACAGCTGTTTCCCTTTGGCCTTCCCCAGGCATTCAGCCACTGCGGCCTCTGTGGGCGGGTTTCCTGTCTCCCCGTGGACTACAGGAAGGGCTGTGTCTGCCGCATCGGGCCCAGGACTCCACTTGGAACCCATTTGTGGCTTTACAGCTGCTGGGGGCTTGATGACCTTGACGGATTCTTGAGTATGCAGAAAGGCTCTCAAGGTCACCTATGGAGGTGTCAACCAGGGCTGGGGGCATTTCGTCTTTTGGGCTGGTGTGAGATCACACCAGAAGAGGGTGAGGGGCTCTCGCAGAGCTGCACCGGGCCAGGGCTGGCCGCTTGCTTGGCTTCCATCTGCCCCAGCCCATTGGCTGGCTCTGGTCACCCGCCTCCTGGCACCTTCTGCAGCGCCCTGGGCCTCCTCTCCTTCCTCAGTGAAGGCTTGGGGCTGAGGCACAGCAGGAAGGGCACTGGTTAGACTTGATAAGGAGCTTCCTGGCAGCGAGGGTGGTTAGGCCCAGGCAGGGGCACCTGAGGGAGGCGGTGGCAGCCTCTCCAGGCAACGGCAGAGCAGGAGACGGTGCCCATTGCTCTGGGGAGCTCAGAGAAGACCAAGTGGCTCAGTGCACAGGGTAGGAAGCTGAACATTGGCTGCGTGTGTGCATGGTGCTTGTAAAAATGCATTCGTCAGTTGAACGAGTCCATGGTGGTGTCTTCTGGTCTAGACCCCTGCGTAGGATGTAATACCACCGGGTTCCCCTGAGGTTGAGACAGTACTGGGCAGAATCGGGACGCCAGCTTCCAGTCTAGCTCTGCCCAAGCCAGCTGGGTAGCAGGGACGCTTCGCATCCTGGTTCTCTAGCTGACCTTCTGGATCTAGCAGAATGTGACTAGGGGATCACTTTGAGCCTCACTTGCCACATCTGGAAAATGGTGCTGATGATCCCTCCCGGCACACTCCATAGAGCTGTGATGGACAGAGGCTAAACTGCTCTGCCCACTGTGGCATAATCCACAGCACACGGGTGCAGGAAGTGCCAGGCTTTGGCACTGCTCAGAAACAGGATGTCTGAAACCAGTTACTCTGGTCAGCAGAGGCCCAAAGTGAGTCAGGTTTTGAAAAATTCTTCTCAGGGCAGCAGGTGTGTGTAAGCCTGAAGACCTGGCTTGTTGGCTGAGCACCTTGGGAAAGAGCCAGCTTCTCCCGGGACCCGGCAGACCCAGTGCGCACACACACCATGAGGAGGTGTGGGAAAGGGGACGTCAGGCTGCCCTGACCCTCCCTTTGCCACCCTCCAGCTTCCAGTGCCCATGGCCGTGCTGTTTCTGCTGTCCAAGGAGCGGCTGCTGACCTGCTATACTCAGCGCAGGCCCCTCCTGCTGCCTGCAGATGAGCTCGCCCTGGAGACCCGGCCTGCTGAGAAGGAAGACACCTCACTGTCCTCAGAGTTCCAGCCACACTCAGGTGGGGGCGCCAGTGAGTGTCCATGCTCCCAGCCTGCCTGGAGGCTGCCCTGGCACCCCACCCCAGAGAGGCGACCCCAGATTGCAGGTGATAAGGGTTAGAAACACTCGGGCCCTGTCATCTAGAGGAACAGGAGAAGTGCCACCTGGCCAAGGGAGTGAGGAAGGCAGGCCCCAGCTCGGACCTCTGTTCTGCCTGCCCTGCCTGTGTGACCTTGGGCAAGGTACCTGATCTCTCTGGTTCCACCAGGACTGGGAGGCAGACAGGCTTCTCCTAACAGGTGGCTGGAAGCTACAGAAGGTAGAGGCAGTAAGTGGCCACGTGCTGCAGGGCACTTCTGACCGCCAGCCACTTCCCTGGGTGTCCAGAGAGAGGGGAGCAGAGGGAGACTCAGCCTGCCCTTCCCACACCTCTGCAGGGCACGAAGACCTCTTCAGCTGCTGCCAGAGGAAGAATTTCCGGGGAGCCCCTTGTTCTTTCTTCGCCATCCACATCACAGCCGCCCTGGTTCTGTTCATGACAGACGGCATGACGGTGAGCCTGCTCCCTCACAGCGAGGCTGGGACTGAAGGGGGCGGGGCTGCCAGAGGCCTTGCTGCAGAATGTTAAGTCCTTGGGGACCCACTCTCCGGAGTCGCTCAGGGCCCGTTGGTACCAGGGCTCTGTCCTGGCTGATTGTGTTTATTTCTCTTCGATCTAGATAGAGCCTGTCTGGTTTTTACTGATCGCAGATGGTGCCCAGTTTTTAAAGGGGCAGAGCCCTGTTCCCTCTGTGCCAGGGCACCTGGCTTTCCGGCGTCCATCACAAACCTGGCTTCCCAAGCCCACACTGTAAACAAGCTACAGGTCCGACTCGCGCTCAGCTGCTCATTCCATGCATGACCTCTTGTTATGTCATTTGGTGCCTTTTCCCAGAAATCTTTTAGGACTAGATCAGGACAGTCTTGAGTGATCGACTGGTGGCTGTGAGAGGGACTCCCCAGACGGCAGGCTGTAAAAAACCTAGATGAACTGGTGAAAGGTATTTGCAACACACCGGTTGACTTCCAGCTCTCAGGATGACCTTGGCCGAGTCACTTCCTCTGCTCTCTGATCTATGAAGTGAGATACTTGGGTGTACTTTTTTTTTTTGAAGCTGAGAAACAGCACCGGTCTGCCAGCCTCCATAGGGACACCCCCCATCACGGGAACCCCTCGGTCTCTGCAGGTGCAGACTATAATCTGTCCTCAGAATCTGTCCTCGGCTTGTACCTGAGTGTGCTGTGTGGTCTCGGTGGGCAGGGTGTGCTCAGTGGGGCCTGGTCTCTCTGCAGGGAGCGTATTCCGCCTTTGTGTATAGCTACGCCGTGGAGAAGCCGTTGTCTGTTGGACACAAGGTGGCCGGTTACCTCCCCAGCCTCTTCTGGGGCTTCATCACGCTGGGGCGGCTCATCTCCATTCCCGTCTCCTCGAGAATGAGGCCAGCCACCATGGTCTTCATCAACCTGGTAAGTGGCCGGGTGGCCTCTGTTCCCTTCTTAGCCACCCAGAGCACATCTCCTCCTGGCCCCTGCCGCTGCCCCAGCCAGATATGCGCTTGGGACATGGAGGGAAGGTAAAATTAAAGGGAGAAAAGGAGGAGAGAGAATCTGGGAGCTGGAACCTGCCTGTGTGACCTAGAGAAGTGTCTTCCCCTCTTCGGGCCTCTGACCTTGTACCCATACCAGCATAAGTACTGTGGCGCAGACTCCAGTTGACAACTGCTGGGAATACAGGGACTTAGGGGTTGGTCGTGGTCCTCCTTTGTTTACCTTGGTGCCCGGCTGGTCAGAGCCCAGTACTGTCCCAAGATCTGGCCTTTAGAACTGGCAGCAAACTGCCGAGTCGATGACCTTCAAGGGACTGGCCTGCCTGGTGCCAAGAGATGGGGCATGAGTGCAGGTCAGGGTCCTGCCCCTGTGTACATCCATATCACCACCTATGGCAGAGGGGTTCTGAGTAGACTCCCACAGGCTCAGCAGGCCCACCAAGACCTCACTCACCTCTGTGACGACCTGGCCCAGGGCTCTCTGGCCTCGGCTTAGACACCCTGTGTGACTGGGAGCTCACTACTTTTCTAAGTAGCCCTTCCTTGCCTGGACTTCTGGAAGAGAAGGGGGTGTGGCCAGAGTGTTGGAGCCACAAAACCAAAGACCATGAGCCTAGAGGGGACCTTAGATTTGGCCTGTGCTAGTTGACAGTCTGCAGGGAAGAAATTTCAGCCTCACATAGATAGAGGTAGGTGGGCAGGACCTAAACCCTGGAGGCTGAGGGTCAGAGAGGATGGGGCGTAGAGGCTGCATGTGGATCCATTCTGCAAGTGTTTGTGACACCAAGCAAGTAGCTCAGCAGGACTTGAGGCAGAGGATAAAGGGAGGAAGCCTGAAGGAGAGGAGTCTGGGAAATGCCAGGGGTGGAGAGAGGAGGAAGGCCGAGGAAGGTGGGGGACACAGAGTGGGGAAGGGCTGAGCTCAGGGAGGAGAAGGAGCTGTGCGGAGAACGCTAAGATGGAGAAAGGTTCCAGGAGCCTGTTGGGGGACAGGCACTGACAGTGACCAGCCTGAGTGTCCTCCAGGGAGGACACACCCATGTCCTGGAGTTAATGGCTGCCACGTACACAGGACTCGCTGCAGGCGCTCTTAGAGGACGCGGATCCCAGGCCTCCCCAGAGCTGGCAGTCAGGAGGCAGGGGAGGAGCTGGCCTCAGTGGTGTGCTGCGGGCTCTGTGGTGGCAAAGCTGCCGCTAGGTGTGGTCTGGGAACCACAGCTGCCCGAGGCGGCTGTGAGGAAACGGTGCCATATTCACCGTCACCACTTCCAAGTCTGACTCTCAGGGTCACATGAACGGTCACTCTGTCCTAACAGTTCCCCGGGGCTCAACGTCCATTTCTAACTCGGTGGCTGCTTGTGCGGGGCGCAGGGGAGCGGCGGCGAGTTCTGTAAGGCCAGGGCCCAGCCTCCAGGGGGCAGCAGTCTGCCAGCTGAGAGCTTGTGGTCACTGGCTGAGGCTGGGGACCACCCCGCACTACCGGTTGCCGTGGACACACTCAGACCTCTGTCACCAAGGCTGAAGGAAGGGCGCCAGTGTCTTTCACACTTGCCCAAATGTAGAGATTTTTCTGGATGACTGTCTTGGAGGTTTGCCTGGCAATCCATGTGATTTGTATGAGATGAAATAGAACTATAGAACAAATGTTTAAATAACACTAAACTATTACAGTAAAAAACACACTGCCATGAATCTCCCTCATCTCCCTCAGGATACTCCCCTACTTCGAGCACACTTATCCCATGGTTCTTGCTACTTTTGTTTCTCTGTTTCGTTTTGTTTTTATGAGACAGGGTCTCACAGTGTGTTTATTACAGGGTACTTTGAACTCACCCTGTAGCCCAGGCTGCCCTTGAACTCTCAGTGATCCTCCTGCCCCAGCCTCCTGAGCGCTGGGATTAGAGGCGTGCGTTACCACACCTGGCTCAATCTTGCCACTTTCTGAAGCAGTTCTAGAAATTCTCTTTCATGAGTGTCTTTAATGAGGTGTGATCAGAAATACGGTGAATGCTGCTGCGAAGTGCCATCTAATGGAAAAGCAGGCTCATAAAAACATCATGCTGTGTCCTCATCCACCTTATTCACCAGATCTGGCACCATGAGACTTCTGGCTCTTTCCCAAAGTCAAAAGATCATGAAAGGTAAATATTTTGAGTCAATTCAGAACATCGAGGCAGCCATGACAGCATAACTAAAGACACTCAGGAATGAGGACTCCAGAACTGCTTCCGAAAGCCGCAAGAATGATGGGACAAGTGTGCTTGAAGACGGAGGGTGTATTTTGAGGGGGAGTAATGGCAGTGCATCTTTCACTGCAATATGTTGTTTTAAAAAGTGAGCATTCACTGTATTTCTCGATCATACCATACACAGGGTGACCAGGTTGGGAGAGGTACAGGAGCACCCCCCTGGAGCCGTGAGGCCCCTCAGGTATCAAGAGGCATGAGTCCTGTGACCCGCAGAGGGCAGGCCGGGCTGGGGTGGGGGCAGCAACACCGCAGGAGCACGGACAGGAGGCAGCGCAGAAGGCGAGGCTGGGAGCGGACCAAGGCTACGTCCTGTGACTTCTGTCAGCCGGGACTGTACGCTAAATGGGCAGGAAACTGTCAGAAGCTTTCCAGCTCCAGGAAGGGATTTGATCTGCGATACATTTAAACAGTCGGGGGTCAGGGTGAACACAGGGACCACAAGGTGTCCGCTGTGTAGTCCGGGCCAGAGAGGGAGGTGCTTGGGAAGGGGGGTCAGGAGGGATTTGGAGAGATGGGAAGATTCTAAGGTGTTTTGGGGTCGACCTCAGTGTAGGAGGAAGGGAACGGGGAGGAAAGGGCTCCCTTAGACTCAGGGCTTGGGCAGCTGCAGGGACAGGAAGTGTACTCCTCAGCTTCTGGTCCCTGTAATGAAAAACCTGTCAAGAGAAAAGGTTTATTTTGGTCACACTTTTGGAAGTCCCAGTCCATGATGAGCAGACGCCCTGCCTTAGGCCCGTGTCGGGCGTGCCAGATGGTGATGGCAGGAAGTGCAGCGGGTGAGCAAGAGGAAGCTGGGGGAGAGGGGAAGAAGCCAAGGTCGCACCAGCCCCTCCGAGGACATGCCCACAGTGACCCAAGGCCTCCTGCAAGGCCCCACCACCTCCCAGTCGGGCCACCCCAGGGACCACGCCTTTAACGCCTTTCAAAATCCAAATGACAGCACGGGTGCTGTTGGGTTTTTTCTTTATCTGAGAGCCAAATCTTCACTGACTCATTTATTGCATTTAGAGTCTTTACTCGTCAATGCTATCTTGACCTGAGATTCTCCGCCATAGTCCCTAACCACCTTGCCACTGTGACCAAGCCCTGCCACCATGGCGCTTCCTCTCTCTCCACTTCACAGAGGCCTAGCCATTCCCCTGGTTTCTCGCTGCATCAGCCTTCATTAGGTTGATGCGATGCTCAGCCCAGAGGTGTCCACCGCCTTGACAAACAGGCTCATCACAGCTGGGTGCGAGCACACAAGGATGGGCTCCGTGCTTGTCTAAGGCGTGGGCAGCCTCATGGGCCCCACGAGCTAGGTCACGGCGGGGCGGGTGGACATCAGCGTCTCCTGTAAAGCAGTATTAGTGTCCATCACACTGCAGCAGCCCGGCTTTCCTTGGCCAAGAGTTGCAGGTGAAGCCAAGTCTTTGTTTTGTTTTCTTAGTACCAGGGACGGAACCCAAGGCCTTGCACATATTAAACTTGTGCTCTACCACTGAGCTACACCCCAACTCCTGGAGCTGATCTTGAATATGCCAGAGCCTGAGCCTCCATGTGATTCATTGACAGGAGGGAAAGAGAGTGTGTGGGGGGTGTTAATTGCTGTGGGAAGGAACAGACTGGTAGAGGAAACGAAATGTTCAGTTTGGGCCAGCCCATAAGTCTCCCGGTGACTTCTGTAGCAAAGGGGCAGTTTCACATGGAAGTCTAGCCTTCTGGACGCAGGTCCTGGCTCAGGGGACAGCTGTAAGCATCCCTGGCATGGAAGGATTTGAAGCCAAGGAGCTGGATTAGAGAACAGAGAGAAGGATCAGAATAGAACTCTATGCCACCCCAATATTAGGAGACTCAGCAGAGGAGGAAGGAAGAGCAGACGGAGCTGTGGGACCGTTTTGAATGCCACAAAAATACCCTGCATTTGGAAGCACAGAGGTGTCCCCCTGCTCCCATGGGTCTGTGCGTGGAGAAGCCTTCCATGTTGCCTCTCCATGGTGGTGGCCCTTGAGCCACGTTCTGTGGCAGATCCCTCTCCAGGGAGAAGTCTCGAGTCTGATGTGCAACACCTGGGAGAGCTGAGGCAGAGGTAGAAGAGCTGGGAGGGGGCTTTGCAGGCACATGGATCTGGTCACTGACTTTGCTCTCCAGCTGGAGAGAAGCCCCCACGGCCTACTGTGACTCTCTGAAGGTGTCTTCCTTTCTGCCTGTCCAGCTCTGTATCTGTGACCCTGAAAGAATAGGGGCTGGACTAGATGTGATATTGTGCATACTTTCTAGGTCCTGTATTATTTTTTCCTAGAAACAGATGTCCTCGCCCAGGATATTTTTGTTTATTTTGTGGTTTGGGGGATAGAATGCAGGGCTGTGTATATTCTAGGAAAGTGCTTTACTACTGAGCCACACTCCCAAGCTTAAGCCAATGACATTTTTCCCTTAAAGCTATCAGTTGCAGCCAGGCATGGTGGTACACACCTGTACTCCCTGCAGCTTGGGAGGCTGAGGCAGAAAGATCACAAGTTTGAGGGAGGTATGAGCAATTTAGTGAGATACTTTCTCAAAACTTTTAAAAAGGGCTGGGGATCAGCGGGCATGGTGGCACATGCCTGTAATCCTGGCACTCGGACTACAGTGCCTAAGACAGGAGAATCACTGCAAGTTCGAGGCCACAGTGAGTTCAAGGACGGTCTGAACTGTATAGCAAGACCCTGTCTCAGAAAGGGGGGAGGGGTATAGCTCAGTGGTAGAGCAGCCCTGGGTTTGATCCCCAGTGCCAGGAAAAAAAAAACACACACACACACACACACACATAAACACTAGGACTAATATTTGTGCAAAGCCTCACACAGTACAGAGCCCCTTTGTGGTATTATTTCACCACCAGCCTTTGGGGTAGCTTTTGTAATTGTTCTCATTGCAGATCAGGAAGCTGCAAATCAGATCAGCTACGTCAGGTCCCACAGCCGGTAAAGGGTCAGCTGGGAGCTGCGCTGGAATGCAGACTCCGGGTCTTGTGCTGCCGGGTTTCTTCCCCCAGATGCATTTTGCACAGAAATGACATAAAAACATTTGTAAGAAGTGGAGTAGGATTTAGTGGTACAGCACTTGCCTAGGATGCATCCCAGCACCAGAAAAAAAAAATTTAACAGAAATTTTATTTTAACAAAAATATGTTGGTGTGCAGAGGCTTTCGCTGGCACTAGAAAGAGTTCTGGGCATGTCTGCCCGTGGCAGGGGTCCCCAGCCGGAGGTGAGCCTTTCCCTGTGGGGATCTGACCCTAAGGGGCTGGCTTCGTTTCCAGAAGGCAAGGACCCGGTGACCAACACCCTTACCCGCTCTTCCTGGTTATCCTCTGTGCACTCTTGGCCCCATAATTCCTGCCGTTTAGGGAAAGAGAACAGTTCTGTCTTCACGGAGAAGGGAAGGATTATCACACACGCCCCTACACACAGGGCAGGGTACGCAGATGGGTTCTCCCTCCGTGGTTACAGCAAAGACCTTGGCGACGGCAGCACTGGTTTCCCAGTACGCTGCAGGAGTGTATGGTAGGCTCTCTGCATAAATGTCTGAGTGGCTCGCTGCCTTGCACTTTCCTGCAGGGGGTCCCAGGCCAGGAATGCTGCAGTTTCCTGAACAGCCGCCAGGTGGCGCAACAGCCACACGGCCCTGCTCCGGGCCGGAGAGGAACCGCCACGTTCGCAAACTGGCTGGTGGTGTGTCCTTCTCAATGGATGCCCGGGTCTGCCAGCCTTCTGATCCCCTCACTTCTGCTGCGACAGGTGGGCGTGGTGGTGACATTCCTGGTGCTGCTTATTTTTTCCTACAACGTCATCTTCCTGTTCTCGGGGACGGCGAGTCTGGGCCTGTTCCTCAGCAGCACCTTCCCCAGCATGCTGGCCTACACCGAGGACACGCTGCAGTACCGAGGTGAGGGGCGGCCGGGCAGGAGCGCCGCCTTCCCTCGCCTCCCGGAGACGGCGCGGGGTGCGGCCCACGAGGCTGCCTCCCAGCGGCGGCGTCTGGCTGAACCTGCGTGGTTTCCGGCCGCGGAGACGCAGGGTAGCCCCCGCCTCCGCACCGTGCTGTCTGCACCTTGCACCGATGGTTTCTGGATCGTGTGCATGCTGGAAATCCCAAATTCAAAGAAAAGCGAAGCTGCCTGGGAAAAGTCGGGGTTTGAGGAAAGGCACCGCCCTGCAGCTTAGCGATCGCAGGGCCTCTTTGCTTTGTTGTCCGGGATGTTGTTCGAAGCACAGAAGATGGGAACAAGGACTCCTCACCTGGTTTGGGGTTGATACGGCTTCTTTGATGTCAGAAACCTCAGACTCTCAGCCGATGCCCCCACCTTTCCCTAGCCTCCCAAGGGCACTTAGCAAAGATATCTTTAAAGATGAGTTAATTAAAAATAATGTGATCTGAACATTTAGCTTCACTCTTGGAAGTAACTAGAGATGTCCTTGAGGCTGGAAAACCAGCAGTGAGGTGGGTGGTGTCCGCACAGAGGAGGGGGAAGCTGGATGTGAGCTTGCTTGGAGTATTGAACACCGCCTACTTTCCCCAGTTTGAAATCACCCATTCCAACCTCGGCAGGGCTTGGCTTCTCTCCCTGCCTTCCATCTTGCCTCCCTCTAACCTGGCTGGTTCAGCCTTTCTGTTTTCAGACAGGGTCTCGCTGTGTAGTTCAGGTTGGCCTTGAACTCACTATGTATTCCAGGCTGTCCTTGAACTCACAGCAATCCTCCTGCCTCAGCCTCTGAAGTGCTGCGATTACAGGCCTGCACCACCATGCCCAGCTTGGCTCAGCCTTGAAGTCAGCTGGAGCTCTTGTAACAAGACCGGGGACAGGGCCTGCACTGCTGGACAGTTCTAATGTGCAGCTGGGCATGAGGCCCCTTCCCAAGCCACCCCCGCACTTCTGCAGGGGACTGCAGGGGACCACGGTGAGGTGCAGGCACCACAATCTCCTGTCTCCCTATGAAGCCCTTTCTTCTCCAGCCTCCTCTCTCCCTACATTCCAGCCACATGGAGTTACTAGGCTTTCCTGGGTGGCACAGAAACTGACATGCCCCTCAATGCTCTGGCACATCAGGGCCAGCTCTGCCTGGAATGTCCTCCCTACTCTGTCCCGCCCCTTTGTCAGCTTCCCCCACCTTCCTCCATTCTTCCTGGAAGCTTCTCTGATCACCCTGGGAAGGTACACCCTTTCCTCGGTGCCCCACTGCAAAAACTGAGCAGGCTCAGAGAGCAAAGGGAAGTGGGACTGCATGAGATTAAAGGAAGGGATGTAAAAAAATAAAAATAAAATAAAAAATAAAGGAAGGGATGTGAGGATTGCAGGATGTGAGCCTTCCCAAAGCAAAGCCCAAGAAGTCTTAAGGATCCAGAGTAGTCCTTTTTAGCCACGCTGTCTTTCAGAGCTTTCCCAGGATGATGACAGCTGATTCCCGTGTCCTCAATTCGCTGTCACCCAGCCAAAACCCTTCTCTTTTCGTTAGGCTGTGCGACCACAGTGCTGGTGACCGGGGCAGGCATTGGTGAGATGGCCCTGCAGATGCTGGTTGGTTTGGTATGTGGGGCCCTCTGGTGGGGGGCGGGCGGGGAGTACTCTGCCAGGCAGGTGAGAAGATACAGCCGCCACCTTCCCAGCCCCAGCTGTGGGCTTCCTGAGTCCTGAGGAGCCCGGCTGAAAAGCAGGGCCTCCAATGTGGGATCTGGAGGCGTGGACAGACATGCGGACAAGTCCAAAGCAAACACAGGCTGCGTCTGGGAGTGGGGCCAGAGGGGACCCACGGGAATGCTGTTTGGCTCTCAAAGCCTGGGACGGTGTGAGTTCCTTTTCCGTCCCCACTCTCAGTCCACATTCCCAGCCGGCAGCCCTGCTGCAGAGGGCCCCGCTTCCTGCCCAGCTCCTGCCCTGCCCAAGCGCCCACTCTCCCGCCTCTGCCCCAGCATGCCTGTGTTCCATTTATTCACCAAGAGAAACACAAAAACAAACATCTGCCTTTTGTATTTAAAAAAGGGGGTTATACTCAAGTTACTCACACTGAGCTACATCCTCAGACCTTTTTTATTTTGAGACAACGTCTTACTTGCTCTGTTGCTCAGCTGGTCAGACTGGGCTTGAACTCACTCTTGCCTCAGCTTCCCAGAGGGCCGGATTGCAGGCGGGTACCCCCACACCTGGTTTAACATCTGCTTTTTCTTGACTAATGTAGATACTAGTCCCCTTTCTACAACAGGAGATATTGAAACCCAGATAAATGTAGCAACCTGCTCTAGGTTAATCAGATCACATTTCTGACGAGCAGTAACAACATCAAACCCTGGTCTTTCGGTCTCCAAAGTCCACCCCATCACTCGGCAGGTCTCCTTCCATTTCCTTTTGCCCTGCTGGGTAGAGGGCGACTGCACTTCAGGATGCCCGCTGCACTGAAAGGGCGCCAGGTCCAGGCTTACCGGAGTGCAGGGAGGAAGTGGGAGGTCACAGATGGAAAGGCCCTGATTGATGAAGTCAGGTGATGGGTTGGTCTGTGGAGTTCCACATGCTCCTTTGACGTGTGTTAAGTTTTCATAATTAAAAAGTTAAAAATACGTACTCTCTGCAAGGTTCAAATTAGGCCTATGGCTACAGAAACATCTTGTGTGACTGGAGTTTCAATGGTAACGTGGAGATTTCCAGAAAGCTTCAGAACACAGAGCTGAAAGACTACAGGGGGATATCAGTTGAACCCGGCCATAGCGCAGGGCTTGCCTCCCAGCCACGAGACCTTGTAGAGGCCCAGACCTCCCTCCTCCCCACCCTGTCCATTGGCGAGGCCTCACCTTGACCAGGAGCCTGCTTCCTCCAGGGCCCTTCTGTGCAGGGCTTTGATGGCTGGTACCTCTGTGTTTTCCCCTTGGCAGATATTCCAGGCCCAGGGCAGCTATAGCTTCCTGGTCTGTGGCGTGATCTTTGGCTGCCTGGCTTTCGCCTTCTATGTCTTGCTCCTGTTTTTCCACAGGATGCACCCTGGACTCCCGTCAGGTAGGGAAAGAATCCGTTTCTACACAAGAGGAGGAAAACAGAGCAGGGGCGGGGCGGGAGCGGCTGCGATGTGAGCAGGGCAGAAGTGCTGTTCCGTTCCAAGTAAAATGCAAGGAAATGTTTATTTTTCTACAGCTTCCTTTTTTCCTCTTCCTGCCTTCCCCGCGATTGTCCTTGCTGGACTCCTGAGGCCAGCAGCAGTGAGCCGGGCTGACTCATGGTTTCTCCATTAGCAGAGGGGCCCGGACTGTGAACTTGGCTTCCTGCATCCCGCCGTGCCGTGAGCCAGGGGCCAGAAATCTCCCTCCAGCCCATTCAGGGGCTGACCCAGCCTGCCTGCCTGGCTGGAGCTCTGCCCAGTGGCCACATCGGCCGCCTCCTTGCAGTTGAGGACTTTGACTCTGGTCCAGACCTCTTCTTCGAAAAGAAGTCCTCTGGGCCAAATGGCAAAGAAAAGCTTCCCCTGGGCAGATGCCTCCCAAGAGTAGTCTCCCTCCTGGAGCCCCCAGGCAGGGGGAGTCCGGATGCTGTTTTCATAACCATGAGCCTCCCTGCCCCCTCCCCGGGCTCTCAGGGCGCCCAGCAGCTCCATCTGCGCACATGGCCTGCCCCCGTCCCCTCTATACGAGGCAGGGTAACCACCAAGATGGCAGGACCGGGTGTCCAGTTCTCCCTCGCACTGGCCACCCTCTGATCACTCGGTGCAAGGCCGGAAGCACAGGGGCGCCCCCAAAGCAGCACCAAGCATGCCTTGCTTCTGAGATGGCTGGTACCGGTCACTGCCTAGCCTCACAGTCAGCACAGAGCTTCGTTCAAGACACACATTCAGCTCGATTAATATCTGCTGAATGTCAAATGCGTAACAATAGTTTTTGTGTTCCATTTTCACAGAAGGCAAGAATAAATATGGATTCCTCCAGCCCTAGACACTAGTCTCAACAAACTGCCTCCCCCAGGGTCTGCCGGGACTAGTAGTCCTGACTTCTCCCAGGGCTCCCTAACCGGCCGGGGGCAGCGGAGAAGCAGAGAAGCTGTGCCAGCTCTTAGTGAGTCATGGAGCAACCAGTCCGAGCTGCCGAGACATGCTACCTGTTTTATATGGCTTTTTTCTTTCCTAGTTCCTACCCAAGACAAACCACTCGGAATGGAGAACTCTGAGTGCTACCAGAGGTGAAAGCGGCTCCAAGAGTCAAGCAAGGACTCCAGCCTCCCGGGCACCAAAGGCACCCAAACTGCTGCAAAAGCTGAAGGTCACGGTGGAGGCCTCTCACTGCCTTTGCTTGAACCTTCTCCACTCATACTTGGTTGGGTAGAAGACATTAAACCGAATCCGGGTACCTGGGTCTTCCCTGGCAATCATTAGAGGCCGACCTGCTGATTCCAGACGCCTTCGGCTCCCCTGGTTTGGCTTCGGTAAGAGCCGTCCAGGAACCCGGCTGGGAGGGCAGAGGACAGCTGAGCACGGACCACGCCCTGGGCTCGAGATCACTCTTAACTGAAGTTTGAAAAACTAGGCTGAAATCGCAAAGCTTAATGATCGTTGCTGTATGTAGATACATTTTAATCAAAACAAACCCCAAGTTATTGCCTGGCATGTTCAGAAATTTATGTGCTTTTTACTGAGAGTCCAAAGTCCCTTCCATAGCCCCTGCAGAGCTGAACAGTTCAGCTGTATTTTGAATCGTGCTGTCTTTGGGATACCAACCCAGGGGTCTGCCTGGCCGGCTCCTGCAGGCTTAGAAAAGCTGATTGGTAAATTTTCATTTTGAGAGCCAGTTGTCAAATACAGCCATGATTTAATTTATAATTAAATTATATTAAATATTCAAAGCTTATCACCTCCTAATTTGCTACAGTGATGCCCCTGAAGTTACATCTGTGGTACCTGGTGGTGGAGTTACTACATAATGGGGTGCTGCTGGACTTGTCTCCCTGGCCCCCTGGAGAAGCATGCTGGTAGCTTGAGACCCACCACAGTGGGAACTGGCAGAAGCTACACATCATGGCTTTTGCCCCCATGGCGGCTAGTTCTTAAATATCTATGAATGCTAATTGTTCCAGAAATCACCTAGGAGAATGAAACGGATATTTTGTTTTCTTTACTGACACTGACTAACATATAAAAGGTATGGAGCCAGGTGTGGTGGTACACACCTGTAATCCCAGCACTCAGGAGGCTGAGGCAGGAGGACTGCCGAGAGTTCAAGGCCAGCCTGGGCTACATAGTCAGTTCAAGGACAGTCTGAACTACATAGCAAGACTGTCTCAAAAAAAAAAAAAAAACAACAAAGCATATAAAGGTATGAACAGTACTAAGAATTTCCAAAAATATCTACATTAAATCTTACATCTTTTATAGAGGGAAATATTTTTTATCACGTCAAGGTCTTTTAACAAAAACCTGGGACTACTGAACAATTCAAGCTGTACTATACAGCAGCATCTTGTCCAGGAGTTAGGGCTCCTGTGCGGAACGATGCGGGTCGTAACACAGACAGAGAAGGAGCTCGCCAGCCAGACAGGGAAGTGACTGTCCGAGTGACCTGTGGGAATGACAGCTGCTACAGGAACTGGTTGGCCTGTACTTTACGTCTACACGAGTGTACAGGTATATGTCAAGACAAGCGCATCGTGCCTCCCAGTACCTGTCTCTCGGCTGCCATTTGTATCCACACCGATGCCAAAAGGTTTTGCCTGGATCTGTGTTAAATCAGCCACTTCTGACCACCAGAACACAGTGATGATAATCTGGCTAGAGAGAAAGCTAGACGGGCCACCGGTCTGACCTTCTGGCTCTTCGGCCCTGGGCAGATCCAGGAGGCGCTTCCGGCCTCTTTTTTTTAACCAGTAAAGTAACATTTCTAAAGTACCCTACCTCACAGGAATTCTGAGTGAATTAAATGAATTTGTATAAAGCACTTGCTATATGCCTGACCTAGAAATTGCCGAATAAATTTTAGCCACTTTTATTTTTAAAACCTCCTTGTAAGCAGTTTAGAACTTGTTCATATGTCGAGTACATATTTATTGTATTAATCCAACTTCTTAGGAAAACTGGTTGGTGATCTGTGGGTATAGTTTTACCTATGTCTGTAAGGACTTTAAAAATTATCAGATGCTAGTCAAATTTAAAAATGCGATCTAACAGTAGTGACTGGCCTGGGCAAAGAGAATGCAGTTGTATTTTTCTTGGGATTTTTCAAGAAAATACCCTTTTTATACAGATTTAGAAAGAAGAACCAAGGGTGTTTCTAAGTTGATCATAATTAATTTGTTAATAAAGAAAAGATTAAAACAAATCAACGAGTTCCTTTCCTAAAGTATTTGAAACTTACGAAGTTTATTTGTCTGTTATGAAGGACAAGATGACTCTTACATATGTAGACAAATGCCCTCATGTTCCCTGGGACAGTTCACATGGCCCGCCAGGAGGTGTTCTTGCTTTGGTTTTTTCAGCGCTGGGGCAGGAAGCCAGGCCCTCCCACCTGCTCAGCAAGCGCTTAACCACTGAGCTGGAGTACAGCCCCATGGATGATTCTTAGAAGGAAACTCATAGACCGGAAGGCTGAGAGTGCCCATTCTCTCCTCCATGCAATGCAATAGGGAAAGGCAGATAGGTTCTCACACTACAGTTCAAAGCCAGTTACAAAGCAAGCAGGACTTTCCCCTCATCTCTTCCTTGCGAAAGTCTGACATTTCAGAGCACTGTTGAGTCACTCTGTTCCCAGATTCCCTCTGCTGGCTGGATGTGGGAATCTAACCGGGCAGCACACGGACTCCCTAAATGGAGACAGTGACACACAGGTGCTTTTATTCATTCACTCAAAAAGCCTAACTGAGCACCTACCAGGCTCAAGGCTCAAAGTGCCGTTTCAGCAACAGTAAGAAGCTCCTGCCATGCGGGGCGGGGCGATGACGCTGTGGCTGGAGACACAGGAACAGAAAGCACACACCTGGTAAGCTGCAGGGCGAGCAGCAGGGGAGAGACAGGCAGGGGCCCGAGTGACAGGCAGAGGCAGCCCACCCAGGACCTGGGCGGGCCGCCAGGCCTGCACCTGGCCAGCGCAGGGCTTCAGACGGGAGCGCGTTCTGCAGGACTGGGGACCAGCACAGGCCGCTGTGGCTCGGTGCGGCGAGGCAAGGAGGCAGGCCGGCTGCAGGAAGGAGGCTGGGGTACTGACGGGCCGGCTCCGACACCAGGCCCGTGGAGTGCGGGTGGTCTCGTGCGTGATGAGAGGTTACCGGAGAGTGTGAGTGGGTAAGTGACAGGGTCCAGTGTCCCTGTTTCCACGTGTCGCTCTAGTTATGTGGAGAAGAGACTGCAGGGCAAGCATGCACCTGGGAAGAGGAAACTGGGGGACTGAAGAGATGATGGTCTACACCAGGTTGGTAGCAGGAAGTGGTGAGAGTAGCTGGATTAAAATTGTATTTTGGATTTTTGGGGGGTGCTGGGGATCAAACTCAGGGTCTTGAACTTGCTAGGCAAGCGCTCTACCACTGAGCTAAATCCCCAGCCCCTAAAACTATTTCGAAGTTCAAGCTGAACGAATTTGTTAAATTGAGTGTAGGTGTTGAAAGAAAGATGCATCTGAGAATGGTGGTACAGGGCCATTGTCCCACTACTCGGGAGGCTGAGGCAGGACATCGCTGTGAGTTCAAGGCCAGCCTGAACTAAATAGTGACACCATCTCAAGAAACTAAAAAGAAAAAAGAAAAAAAATAGGAATGATAGAAATGAAGAATGAGCCCAAGGCATTTGACCTAGGTAACTGAGTACATGATGAGGCCATTTAACACTGAAAGGCCTTCTTGGGGTTCTTAACAGTTGTTAAAAAAAAAAAAAAAGGAGTTGTTTTGCTTTGCTCCCATCACTTTATGATGCTATCTTGGATGTCAAGAGGACAGTGAGATATAGACACCTAGCTGGGCATGGTGAAGCATGCCTGTAATCCCAGCACTTGGGAGGCTGAAGCAGGAGGATCATCAAGAGTTTGAGGCCAGCCTGAGTTTCTATACATAGTGAGTTCAAGGTCAGCCTGAACCACATAGTGAGACCCTGCCTCAAAAAAACCAACAAACAAACGAAAAAAAAGAGCAGCTTTTGCTTATTTTTCTTCTAGCACTGTTTCTTTGTATGGTTTTTTGAGATCCAAAATTGGATCCCCTTTCAAAAGATACAATAAAAGCATTTGATTAAATATTTTTTAAAAATCCTGCAAAATGTCAATATTTAAAATAAAGAGATTTTACATGATGAATAGTCTTTCTAGCCAGTCAGTTCTCTTTTAATTCCTTTCATGCCAATGATCATTTTACGACTGCCCCTCTTCACCCAGTGTCCCAAGCTAGGGTTTAAATATTTTAATGCAGATATATATCAAAGCAGCCGAAGATCAGGTTTCACCCACAAGCCCCGGAAAAGCTGGATTCTTTCCTGACCCACAATTATCATGGCTGAAAATGTAACCCAAAGAGACTATTTCAATGGTTGTGAGAGAACAGAAATGAATAATCTATTCAGAAAAGCATTTTGTTAAAAATATTTATTTAAAAAAATACAATTGTACATGAATCTACTGACATATCTGTGTAATTCTGAACTTGTAGTAATCTGCTACAGTGCCTTCTTAAAGCCGGCTCGGCTTGCATTTTACAAAGCAAATTCCTCGGTCAGTTCTTACATAAAAGTTTTAAAAAAATGTATCATTTTTTCTTAAAAGACACATATCACCCTTACAGAATTTAACTAATTTTTTTGCATAAAACTTGGGAAATGACCAAGATGTATCATGTACAGGTACAAAATAACCATGTTGATTATGAACATTATGTATACAATGTACCAATACATGTTCTTGGTAAAAATAATTAAAAAAAAAAAAAAACAAACTTGGGAAATGATAGAAAAATCATCGTCTGGTTGGTTATTCAGAGCAGCCCCTTATGATGTCTGGAGATGCCCTGAGTGTCAACTACATTTTTTTTCTTTTAAAAGCAGCATATTATAAATCCCTAAAAGTGCCAGCATACCCTTTCCCACACTGACCTCAGACTGAAATTTCTCCGCCACACACAGAGGAAGCACTCGGGACTGGCTCTAAGTGTCCCATAATCAACCTTAACACAGCATTCCCCATCCCCCAGGTAAGGTGGGTGGCTTGGCTGGACATGGCAGTTTCTGTCCAGCTGTAGAGGCAATTAATGTCAATTCAGTAACTGTTAGCAGTTACCATTTTTGGTTTTGTTTTTTGTTTTTTGGTGCTGGGGATTGAACTCAGGGCCTTGTGCTTACTAGGCAAGCACTCTACGCTTGAGCTAAATCCCCAAGCCCAGCAGTTACCATTTTAATTGCCTTTTCAGGAAAAAGGGGAAAATGGTGATTTTGATACTTTGAAGGTCTCCCTAATACAAAGTAAATTGAGTTTAATTAAGACAAGTTATTTAAAAAACCCAATCACTCATTCTGTTGGATGGTGTGTACTTGCACCAAAACACTTACGAAAGTGATGGGTACAATGAGATGCAGATTTCAATAACACACACAAGGAAGTAACTGCCTTCTCACTTGAGCTATGCGTGCTGCTAAGTTCTTATCGCACCCTCCAAATGAAGCCATGTCCAGGAGAGTGCCACCCTCCCGTGGCCCGGAGACGCAGGCGGCCCCACAGACACCTCCGCTTTCTCCTGGAGGATAGGTCAGCCAGGTGAAAATCAAGTTTGTTATTTAACATCTTTTAATTTTTATTTGTTTGGGTTTTTTGTTTTGTTTTGTTTTTTGAGACAGGGTGTTGCCATTTGAAAAGGAAAATTATTACTTTATTCTTCAAAATACAAATTTAAGCTGGGCATGGTGGTACATATCTGTAATCTCAGCTACTCAGGAGGCTGAGACAGGATGGTTAAACCCAGGAGTTTAGGCCAGCTTGGGTGACATAGTGAGAGCCAACTCAAAAGAAAAAAAGAAAAAGAAAATTTGTACATGTTACACACCCTTCTCTTCCAAAGTTAATTTGGTGAAAAAAGGGCATACTTCTAAGAAACTCATTTTAATTAAAAATTTCATATTTAATCCTCCTACCCACAAAGAAACGAAACTCCTAGAAGGCCAAAGTGAAAACATGGGTATGGCTGTCATTAGAAAAGATTCAGGGCCAAACCAAATAAACAGGCCTCCAGTAAATAAAAGTTAATTGTATTAATTTCTTTTCTATCTTTACATATATGCATCTGAGTTAATTTCACTGACACTGAACAGGGAAGTTCCTGAAATATGCTACTGTATTACATAAAGAATGAATGTAAGCAATGAATGTATATACAAAGGCCACTGGTAATACTGCCCCAAACGACAAAAAACTGAAATGTGTCAGAAGGAACTCTGTGGGTCCCCTACACTACAAACAATAAGCGACAATAATTAAAGAGGAAAAGGGAAAAAAAATTTCATTGGGTACGTTTCAATTTCAGTGTAACCTATCAATTGCAAATCTTTTAAAATCATAAATTTCTGGCCAGGCATGGTGGCGCATGCCTGTAATCCCAGCACTCAGGAGGCTGAGGCAGGAGGATCACTGCAAGTTCAAGGCCTGCCTGGGCTACATAGTGAGTTCAAGGCCAGCCTGAACTACACAGCAAGACCCCATCTCAAAAAAAAAAAATCATAAATTTCTATAAAACACAATATTAAAAGCTTGTAAATGATTGTAAAACACCCTAGCCAAAAGAACATATCTCACTGAGCCTAGAAGAATGGCTCATTAAATGCATTTATCCCTTTTCTAAACACTCTCAAGTTCCCAAAAGCATAAATGAGAAATAAACCTTACTTCCCTGACCCTCGATATCCTCAAGTTGAAATTAAACAAAATAATTAAGTGCTTCCAGTTATTAAAAACAAAACAGTGCTAATAATGGTGCCCAAGAAAAGTGCCAAGTGACTTAACCGCAGTACATGGCATTCCCACCCTTGAACTCCAGGCAGCTGGAGTGACACTACGGCCAGAGCTCCAGGCCAGCCCCCCAGTCCAGAATGGCGCCAGGCTGGTCCGAGCAGGGCTCGCACTCTCTGGATGGGACAGAACCGGAAGAGGTCATGAGATGGGAAACAGGGCAGACTTGAGAAGACCACTCGGCCCAGATAATCTTCTTTGAGGTTTCTGCTAATACAACTTATGTACAGTTTAAAAGGGTAAATTAAGTCACGAAGTCAGAAATCCTCCACTATTGTAATAATCCATGGCCACATTTCTGTATTTTAAAAATACTGCTTCTAGCATTAACCTCCTCTGAGAAACTTAACCCAATCTAAAAGCAAATACAAATATAGAAATCTTAAGAAAGGCCATCCTTGTTTACTCAGTAACACATGAATGTAAGAGAACAGTTCAAGATGACTCTTCAGAGTATGTCACATTTAAGTGCTATATTTCTAAAGTGTTGGCAAGCTATCTGTTTTTAAGGCCTATGATTCTATACGTTTACAAACTGAAATGTGCAAGGCATTAAGCTTTAAAAAGTAGCAACTGCAAAGTGCAGCAAATTTTTTAGTTTTAGTATAAAATAGCCTAAGAGCCATCCTAGTCTACAGGATGAGTATGTTCCCTTTGAAAGACAGACTTACAAACACACACACATATTCTCTCAGTCAATATATTACAAATACATGATTATGTACATATACATATATGTACTCAGCCAATAAATCAGAATGACTTAGAAATGTTCTAGTCTCCCAATTAAATGTATCAAAATATGTATTTAAACCTCATAAAAACTTCCTGATGTGTATTACTCAAAGATTACCTTTCAAAAGACTTACTAGGTTTGTAACCCTGCTGAATTTCCTTGTTAAAGGTTTCACTTTAAATTACAGGGGCTAGAGGTGTAGCTCAGTGCGAGGCCCCAGGTTCCATCCCCAGCACTACAAAACGTTAACAACAACCTGAACGTCCTGGTTTCTGTAGAAAGTTTACAGCCAACACCCCTGTCACACAAACCCTCTGGATGTCCATCTTTCACAATGGCTAAGTATAAACGGCGGCACCCTAGAAACGGCTACTTTCTGCAGGACAGCCAAGTGTTCCACTTGTTTCAGAAAAGCATCTTGAAGAACCCGCCAGCATCAGAGACAGCACTCGGAGGACACTTACACTACCAGCAATACTTCACTTCTCGGACCTGTTGCGTTTACAGGTCAAAGTAACTATGCTAGTAACAGGTTCCGCCAAACACATGAAGTGAGATCAAACTCTTTCTCTTGTTTAATACAACACCACCCACAGGGATTCTAGACTCAGATTATAATTTCACCTTCAGGAAGCAGAGTTCTGACAACCTGGGAGGAGTAACAAACAGGGCACCTCAATTCAGGCAATGCCAGTATTGAAAAGAAAAACAAAACATTTATTTGTGGATTCCAGAACAAGAAGATGACTAACACAAGACTTTCCCTAGAACTCATTCTCTGGTCAGAGTACCTGCTGAAGAAAGCCAGTCATGGGGGCCTCCACTTCATTTACTGCTGTGGACCAACCACCTCACAGCTCAACTGCGCTTCAGAAACGGCATTTCCTAGCATCCTCTTGGACACCTGCCTGCATCAGGAATGGTCTCCAATGTTCCTGCTGTTTGGTGACTCGTTCAGAACCCAGGTTTATGCCCAGAGACCCGCATTCAATTCACACTTGGTAGCACCTCAGCACCCATCTAGATCTCTGGCACACGTAAATTAAAAGAATATAGTAAATAAAGGGATAAAAATCACTCTATCAAGAAAAGTATTCCTTCAGATGCTCAAATGTCACCCAAAAAATTAAAACAGCAAGAAAGAGGAAGTTGTATATGTTAGTATAAAGCAACGTGAAATAATTTTGCATTTCTTGGTAAAATATAAGGCTAAAAGAAGTCTGTAAACAGACTAGCAAGATAAAAATAGTCACACCTAATACAAAGATGACAGAGACAACAGGCTGTTAAAAACAATGCACAAAGATCTGGCAAACATTTGGTAATGGGTTACTTGGCAACTTACGTAAAGAATTAACGCGGCTGGGGATTTAGCTCAGGGGTAGAGCATCGGCCTGGCAAACACAAGGCCCTGAGTTCGAGCCCCAGCACCCCCCTAAAAAAGAATTAATGTAAATTTCAAAAAGTGATGACATGCTCTTCTTGGATTTTCCCCTGTATCATAAGAAAATCATACATGTTGGTTAAGAGTCAACTGAGAAGCAATTCTGTGTCTGTGACCTCTAACTAGAGTGTGTGCGTGCAGGAGCACCAGCCTGCCACACTGACTTTACATGCTGCCCTTCATCTCTACACGCACATTTTGTATTATACAGGTCACTTTAATAAAGCAGTATGAACAACATAAATACACAGGAATTTTTAACAGGGAAAGTTCAGAAACTTTTATAGTTCAAAGTGTGTTTTCTAAAAGGCTGGGGATGCCTTTCTGAAACACCACTGGATGCCTTTAAAGGTGCTCCAATCACTAGAAACATAAAGCTGCTTTTTTAGAGCTTTAGAGTCACCTCATGAATTCTGACATCTGGGGCGACAGTGGTGCTGGACGAGACACCCTGCAGTGCCGGTGTGAACAGAGCCCCGCGCTGCTGCCCACAGCCTGTGGCCGCGCCAAGCTGCCACACCTCTGACTCAGTTAACAGCCAGCCAGTCTGGGGTTTTTTAAATCTCCAATGTAGCATGGAACTGTTCAAAGAATTTTCCAGTTAAAATCCAATCTCATGGGCTTACTTTTCTCATCAAAATTTGAAGGAAAAAAACTACATCTACATATAAACTGTCAAAACGTGAGGGAAAAATAAACCTGTATTTTAACTCTTAAGATTAAAGTTGATCTTTTGGGGTTCTCTAGATTCTTCAATTACATACAACTTTTTTTAAGCAATGGAAATTCCTAATTTTTTTCAACACAAAATATGCCTTTTATAACATCGTAAAAGTAGTATGGCAAACATTTATTTAAACACATTACTAAAGTCAACCAGGAGATTTTAATATTTAAAAATCAGCATATGATTGAGGAAAATTCATTTTTTAACTCATGTGAAAACCACCCAGCACAGGGTGGAGTGACGCAGCAGTTCACTGGCACTGGCTCTGAGCCCTCTCAACTCCAAGGTAGGGGCTGAAAACAGCCAGGAAGGGTAGGACCTGCGTGGCTGCACCCCGTCCCCTCAAGATCCTGGTTGTTAAACATCTTCTAGCACATGACTGCGCTGAAAAGCAGCTGAAAGAGAAGAAACGCTAAGACCTCACAGAAGATACCTCAAAACACCACACAACCTGCTCCTTCCTTCACCTCAGGCTGCTGCTGCCCAGCAACGTGCACCCTCGCCGGGGACCGGTGACGGAAACCAGCTGCAGCTACCAAACGAGTCTCTCCGGTGAACAGACTGTAAGTGGCATGTCACCTTTGGAAGCTCATGAGAAATCTACGGATGTTCAAAGGAATACGAAGTTGAAGCTTTTCCAGGAAGGAGGTAGTCTACAACAGAACTGTCTGCCTCATACACTGGCTAAGGATGTAAACGTTGACTTAAAAAAGGACACACACACACACACACACACACGCACACGCACACGCACACACACGCTCATGTACACTTATCCCAATTAGCTGATCTCAAAGAGAAAGCAGATCATCTACCTCCTAAGGCCTCACACCTCTCAGAGGCTTTGGCTCCAAGCTTACAGAAAAAGGACTCTACAACCGCTTCCCAGGAAGTTGCTCTGACTGAGTTTTCACAGTGCCCTTGGTTCCAAAGCACTTCCGTACTGAGTCAGTAAACCATCAAATATATCATCTGTGAAAACAAAGCAATGGCTTGTCTCCTTTAATTCAAAAAGATAAAAATATGAGTGCTTTTGAAATTTAAAACATCTAGTTAAATCAGCCATCAATATTTACTTACTATATAAAATGTTAACCTAATAAAATTATTACAAAGTGCTGCTGAGGGGTCTAATTTCAAACTGGCATGCAAACTAAATAATTCGACAGGGGAAAAACAATTCAATATGTATGCTCCCATCACTACTGAACGCTACCTCTCAACACTACTATTGCACTTCTTGGGAACAGAACTTTCAGCTGATAACCACAAATGAACCAGTAACAGGTCTCCAACACTACACAGCAAAAGGCAGCTCACTGAGTGCTGCCCTCCACCCTCCTGAGAGCTTCTCCACACTATCTACAAGTAAATTTAAATTTAAGTGAATACTGTGTAGCTAGAAGATGGCGATTTGTCTCAGTGTGAAGTCCTTACCCCTTCACTCCATTTAGCTCACGGGACTCAGTTATAGGGTTAAAAGACGCGTTCAACACCCTGGTCTGTGATGACACCCAGCACGCTGACTGATGCAGGCGGAAGACTCGCAAGAGACTGACAAGATAGAGCTCATTTGGAAATTTCAGCCTCCAAAACTGTGAGCTAACTAAACCTCTTTGTTCATAGTTTAAGAACAAAACAAAAACTAGTCTGGTGGTACAGCAGTAATGTCAGCATATAATTTAGGCCTGGACTGTATATACAGATATACAGAGAGACTGATTGACTGATTGATTGTTGCTGGGGATCAAATTCAGGGCCTTGCACTTGCTAGGCAAGTACTTTGCCACTGAGCTAAACCCCAAACCCCTAAGCCTGGACTTCAAAGCCAAATTTTTCAAAAGATTACAACGTGTTACTGGTACCAATTCAGTTTGGGAGATCAAAAGATCTGTCTGTACCTGGCACAGATTACCATATGGTAATATTTTATATATCTGAGCCAGGAGTGGTGGCAAATGCCTGTAATCCCAGCACTTGGGAGGCTGAGGCAGGAGGACTGCTACAAATTCAAGACCAGCCTGGGCTACACAGTGACTTGAAGGTCAACCTGAACTACATAGTAAGACCCTGTCTCAAAAAACCAATCAAAAAAATTTATAAATCTGGTACTACAGGCATAAAGGCCTAATTTTTCCAATGCTAATTAAAACAATCTAATTCATATGTATGAATACTGCCACATGAACTAATCCTCCCGAATAAGAAAAAACCGAAAGAAACAAGCACATCTTTGTCTCGTTACTAACTGAAGGTTTCACTTTGCATTCCACCTTCCTAATGATGTTTTAATACTGTCATAGCCTCTAATAACTTTAGATTTAGAAAGAAACATGATAAACAGCAGAAAACAGGGTAAAATGAACAGGAACAAGAAAGGGTCCCTCACCCAGGGTATTTTCGAACCGGGACAAGCTCCCAAGTGTTGCTTCAAGGTATTCAAATGAACCTTTTATTTAGCTTCCAGTTCTCAAAACCCAAGTCCATCCTGCTGACAGTCGTCGCTGCCTCTGCTGTGTTCCACAGGTCGGAATCACACCAGACAGACCGTTCCATGCTAGACACAGGCCTGCACTCTCACTAGATGGTCTAGAAACCACCTGAAACCCCAGGCTTAAACCTCTTATGTTGACAGACGCACTCCATATGCCCGACAGGTTAAGACGAGATGATGAATCCAGCCAGGAGACCCTGCACACACGTCAGCATGACGCCTGTCTGTAGAACTGCTTCCGCTTGCTGCAGTTCCCAGCAAAACAGAGTCTGTGCCGCAGCACTCTCCGATCTCGTTTGGTGTGAATAGGAATGGATTATTTTTCTCCCACTGCTTATTTGCAGCTCACTTTTACTCGTTCAACAGAGCACACTCAGTCCTAAAGACATGGCCAATTTCATTTAACTAATGTTTCTTAAAATAATAAACTCTAAGCACAATTTTCTTTCTAGTCAATGGATCCTGACAGCCAGGAGGAGTAACTTTGTTCTTAAAGAACTCTTGCAAAGCACAGCTGATAAACCCCTCCAAAATTACTGTAGCACTTAGCTCAACATTTAAAAAAAAAGAAAAAAAGACAAGGATGTGGACGTAGACTCCAATTAAGGCATTTTATACATGGTCTAACTCGAAACCTATGCAAAGAGAATCCCGACAAAGGTGTTTCCGTAAGTAATGTCAAAAATCACATAGTCAACCTCTCACTTCCAACGCAGTCAGGTTGAATGTCTCTCCATTTCTTTGTTCCTTGGTTCTCTCGCACTACAAGTGCATAAATTATGTCTTCTGCAGGTCCGGGGAAAATGGGCCGGGAGTGGAAGGTCCATCCAGGCCAGACAGAGTGAACGGCCCATGACTGTTCAATACAGAAGGAAACTGAGAAAGAAAGTAAAACACATTACCATCCTATTACTCAATTCCAACTGTCATTTTCTGCCCTACTATATTCCCTGAGGCAAAATACGACAGACTTTGTAGTGGCTCAAAGGACAAATGCAATAACTGTGACAGAAGAGAACGATGGTGTAACGAAAACTTTAAAAGTGTTGTCTGCCCCAACATTAAATATTAACTCTCTCCAACCTACCTCAATGGAGTGGAAACAAAGAATGGCCCTTTAACTTCCATCATATCTGGTACACAGTGTTAGTTAACCTCAAGGAAGTTTTCAGAACGTCCAGTAAATGGCAACATGCACTGGGGTGTTACTCAACTGTAAAGCAAATCATGACCCTCAGACAGAGGTCCGGAAAGGTCAAGTAGAAGGTACTCATCCTAGAAAAGCCTTCCCCCTCACGTATTCTGAGACTCCTGCACAGGGAACCCTGGCTGAAGCTACAGGAGCGTTACGACTTTGTCTAACGCCTCAGGTCACACCATCACTCGATTATGTGTTGGGGAAAGGCAAAGAAAGCTATAAAAACAAGAGAGGGAAAATTCTCAACTTCTCCCATTTAGTAATTTAGGAATTTTTTTTTTTTTTACAAAAAACAAAAAAGGGCAGATGGGAAAGGAGTGTAGCTCAGTTACTAGCAAACTTAAGGCCCTAAAGTCAATCCCTGGTACTACCATTTAAAAAAAAAGGAAAAGAGAGAGGAATAAGACATACATAATTCCCCCCACCCCGGAGTAATGGGGATTGAACCCAGGGACTTCACACTGAGCTACATCCCCAACCCCTTTCCTAACTGTTTGAGACAGCATCTTGCTAAGTCACTCAAGTTGTCCAGACTGGGTCAAAGTTGTGATTCTGCTGCCTCAGCCTCCCAAAGTGCTGGCAATACAGGTGTGCGCCACCATGCCTGGCTACTATCCTGCACTTTTAATTATTATTTTGGAGTATGCTCCTACTTTTAAAAAGTTTACAATCACATCATGTTATTCCTGCCAGCTTCATACACTTTGGCCTTCTTGTCTTGTGTCCCTTGTCTCCTGGCTGCATCACTTTCCCTTGTGTTTATATACACATACCACACACCCAAGTATGCACTAAGCTATAGCACACAGGTTCCTGTAAGCACACTGACAGCCATGCAATTCCCAAGTCACCTGGCAATGAATGCCCTTCTCAGAATTCGTCATCCCTAAGCAACACGTGGCTATTTGCATGTATGCACCTGGGTATGTACATACAACAATGGTCACTGAAATCCTAGGCATGCAGTAGTCACCGTGCTCTGAATTTTCCTCTTTCCCCAGGCTAACAACATGCACAGGATATTCTCGCCATAATGGGCAGCAACAAAGAGCAGCAGCTTCTAGTCTACCATGGCATCACAAGGAAAACAACCCACACTACAACATACTGTGCTGCTCAGCAATGATGTCCCTAAGTCAGGTGTATTAATGCACGTCAACAATACTGTCAACTTACGATAGGTTCATCAGGGCTAATACGTAACTGTTGCAAACTGCAGAGCAGTTGGACAGATAAGACAGACAGACATAGATATATGTTTTTTGTTTTGTTTTTGAGATGAGGACTGATCATATTGCCCAAAATAGCCCCAAACTCCTAGGCTCAAGCAATTTTCCTGCCTCAGCCTCCCAAGTAACCACCACTCCCATATTACACACACACACACACACACACACACACACACACAGAGGCTTTCCAGTGTTTAAAAGGATTATAAATACGGGTGAGCTCAAAATCCATCTAGTATTGAACAATTCTTGGTCACATACTAGTGAACCATGAAAAGGAAACTTGGCTGTATATTTATCCAAGCTGTCTGCTGGCAAGAAAATTAACATTCAGAAATTAAGAAATAAAATTCAAAAAATATTTATTAAATATAATGATTCAACTGAAGAGCAGGACCTTGCCCCTTTGCCGGCTTCCTCATTTAACATTCCCCAATAACGAGAGACAGACTCAGGACGTTTACCTGGAAAAGTGTGTTAGCACCTTGCAGTCGGGCTGGACTCAGGGGAGCGACAGGGCTGAGAGTGCTCCAGAAGTGGATGCTGGAGAGCAAGGGGCTTGGGGTCAGCAGGACGGGGGTCTGCAATACACAAAAACACCCACTTAATTCACTCCACTGGGATCTGCTTTCTCTCCTTGCAAGAGTATACAAAGAGCCAGACTGTATATGAATTTGGGTACAAATTGAGCTCTAATATCATGCTTTTCTCCACCCCGAATCTCTCTAAGTCTAAAATGTTAGCATGATGAAAAACTTAGACATCATTTTATAACCTAAGAAAGATAAAGGTCAAAGTAACTACTTTTTAACCCAACTTTTACAGGTCTTTCCAAAACAGAAAAACCAATCTGAATTCAGGTACAAGAGAGATAATGAATAGGTGAGTCAACACTGTGCTCTATCTCTAATAAGGAGAAGGTCCGGGAGTGACCTATTAAAATGTTCTACAAGACGAGCAAGTTAATAAATATCTACCATAACTAAGTGAACCTGTTATTCAACATCACATCAGTCCTTTTTTTAAGCTTCTCAGGACCTGCTGTTTTCTAACATCACTGTTGGGAGTGGGAGAGAACTAACTTTCTTTAAAACCAAGTGTTTATTTACTTGTAGAACACTAAATTTTTGAAGACAATACCTCAAACCTTTTATTTTTGGCAATCCTAACTGAGGTGAAGAATTAGGTTACTTTCACAGGGTTACATTTAACCTTTCTAAGACAAACCTACATGACAAAAAACAAATGTGCAAGTGTAAATTCCAGATCTGCTTTAAAAGGTGAGTGAATGCAAACAGGCCTAAAAAGCAGAGAGCTACCTGGGAAAATAGTGCTGGTGTAAGAGACGCTGTAGGAAGAGATGGGCTCAATATTCCCAGCGGGCTTGGGTCACTGCCTGTGATCACAAGGGTAGGCGCCAGTTCTAACCCTTTGGGTTTCTTGGACCTTGAGGAATTATTTGTTTTGTCCTTTTCTGGCAAAGGTGAACCCTCGTTTTTGGGCTCCAGAGATATGTTCTCTGGAAGCTCCATTGGCTGAGAAGCCACTGAGTCAATGTCCGTGTCAATGTCCGGGTTGGAACTCAGTGGTGGAGAGGGCGTCCGGGGAGGCTCCTTCGAGGAAGGGGGCACGGGTGGGATGGGAGGTGTAGGGCTAAGACTTGCAGCTAGGATGGATGCAGAGGCTGGGGCTTCCAGGGAAGGCAGTTTTGGGGAAACCAATGTCTCCAATGCTTGGATAGTTTCTTCAGAAGATGAAGAAAGAGGTGGGCCTGCTGAAAGGGCGGCAGCAATAGGTTCAATGGGCGGTTTTTTGGAAGGCGTGGTTACAAATTTGATGACAGATGGTGTTGGTTCCTGAGATTTTCTCTCTGCCAGTTTCTCAGCAGGATTCTCCATCTTTATTGACTTGAAAAGCTTTTTATTGGAGGTGTTCAAAGAGTTGAGAGTAAATGAGGAATACAAGCCAGAGTGTATGTAGTCATTGCGGCTCGAGGTCTTGGCACCAGGCTGAGGAGGTTTCTCTTTCCCCCCATTCTCCACATCTTTGGAACTGCTGCTAACATCACTGGAGTGCAAAGTTTCACCATCTCCCTCAATCTTACCCACTGTCATTGGATCCATTTTCAAAATCTTTGGATAAGAGACAAACTTGTACACAAACTTCTGACCATTCACTTTTTTGATGATATTCTATAGGTAAAGAAAATAATAAAGAAAAAAAAAAAAGAAAATAAGCACCACATACTTTTTTGTAAACTTACACTCCATAGCTCATGAAAAAGCCTACATAATGAGGCTTTCTACTTGAGAAGTAGGCACAGCTTACTAAAAAACTTCAAAGTTGCCTACATTCATCCAGCCAAACACAGTCCCCAACCACTATGCAAAAGGTAAGGCAAGAACATTCAAATTAGCAACTAAACTAATAAGTGACATAAAAACTGACAGTCTGGGGTGCTATAGCTCAGTGTTAGAGAGCTTGCGTAGCGTTCACAAGGCCCTACGTTCCATCTCCAGGACAGCATTTAAAAAACAAAAGCTGAGAATTTTAATTGCTGGCCCTGTCAACCAAGTATCATATTAAGTCAGAACTGGATGAACTGCAACCTTAACTAATTGCAAAGGTTCAGGCCACACACATCCCAAGGAAGCAAAAAGGAATTGAGACATTACAACTATAAGGTTCCTACTTTTATCAGAAATTCTGGTCGATTCTTTTCTCTCTCTTTTTCTTTTATTCTTTTCTCTCTCTTTTTCTTTTAGTGGTACTGTGGCTTGAATCCAGGGCCTGTGTATTGAGCTACATCCCCAGCCGTTTTGGTATTTTATCTTGAGACAAGGTCTCCTAAGTTGCTAAGTTGAGCAAGTGGACTAAAACTTCCTATCCTCCTGTCTCAGCCTCCTAGATGGGATCACAGCATGCACCACCACACTCGGCTTGATTCTTTTTTTTTCATTGATTCATCTATTTATTGACTTAAACATCCATCTACCCATTTTGAGACAGGTCTTCTGCTACGCTGCCCAGCCAAGCTTCAAAGTCCTGGACAAGCAAAAGAGGTTTTTTTGTTTTTTTCCTTCAGTTTATTAGTACAAGTGCACAGTACAGAATGTTCATATTCATTGCAGGAAGTGGGTACACGTACATAACACATACTAATTCCTTTTGTTCACCCTCACTCCTTCCCTCCCCTGAGAAGGGAGATCGCCCTGCTTCCTATTACCTATCTTTATTTTGTTCCTCGGCTTAACTTTCATCTCTATGCTCATACAAGAGAACTGAGAAGATCAGTCACCTAAGGACAAAAGAAAGGCCTCAGCCTCCTATTCCAAGTCTATCATTTGGAGCATTTATTTTTCCTTGGTGCCCAAGGATGTATTCAGAATACCACCACATTAGCTGGGTGTGGTGACACAGGCCTGTAATCCCATCACTCAAGAGGCTGAGGCAGGAGGATGGCTCTGAGTTCCAGGCTAGCCTGGGCTACACAGTGAGGTCAAGGCCAGCCTGAGCTATACAACGTGAGACCCTGTCTCAAAAACAAACGAACAAACAAAAAGAGAATTTAAACAAGGAAATATGGAGGGAGGGGAAGGAAGGAGATGAAAAAAAGATGTGTTATGTACATGTACCAATTCTCCACGAAGAATATCATCATTATGTACTACAAACATGTACAATAAATTTTTTTTAAAAAAACAAAGAAATGCAATTTAAACCAAGAATAATTTTAACTCTATTAATATCTATCCTTTAAGGTATTAATTTGTGTTCCCTGGGTTAAATTACAACTCAAAATTAATTAAAGTTACAAAAACAAGTATGTATGACTTTTTTTCTTTTTGCAGTACTGGAGATTGAACTGAGCTATATCTCCAGGCTTTAAAACATTTTTTTAGACAGGGTCTCGCTAAGTCACCAAAGTTGAACTCAAACTTGCAAGTCTTACCTAACCCTCCCAGAGTGCTGTATAGGACAATTTTCAAAGTAAACTGCCAGGCAAGGTAGTGAATGCCTATAATCCCAGCACTCAAGAGGCTGAGGCAGGAGGATCACTGTGAGTTTGAGGCCAAGTTGGGCTCCATAGTGAATTCAAGGTCAGCCTGTACTACGTAGCAAGCAAGGCAAGACAAACAAAACAAACAAAACAAAAAAGTAAAATATAAGATCCAGGACACACATGAGAATATTTATTTACCCTTATTCATAAAAGACCCTTAAAAGAATCTCACGATTCCTTTCTTGTATACAAATCCTGTACTTTTTCTCTGAAAACAACTTCAGTGAGAACTCAAATGTGTGACTAGAGTGGATTACTGAGTAGGGAGTCTACAGAAATACAGCTGGAACACTTACACCATTATGTCCTAATTCCAAACTATTGAAGCTATAAAATAAAGTGGATTAAAATAAGCCAAGATATTTGAACCCTAACTACAAGAGAAAAACAGGAATAATGCTTGTCCTGCGGGTCTCTCTATAGCACAGAGATCAGGATGTGTGTTACCTTTACGTAATAGTATCTGAGGGCTCGGCTGAGTTTGTCGTAATTCATGTTGGGCTTGTTCTTGCGAATCCCCCAGAGACGAGCCACCTCTTCTGCCTGCAGAAGCTTGAACTCCCCGTTGTTAGAGGTCCAGCAGATCATGTGCTCATTCCGAGGCTCCCGAAGGAGCTGAAGCAGGAACTGCCACAGGGTGATGGCACTGTCCATAGCAACTGGCTGGAAAAAAAAGATGTGCGATTATTAATGTCTGTAACACTGTGTGTCAGGCACTTTCAAGTGCTGCAAGTGTACTGATTCATCTCTTATCCAAAACACTCCTGTAGGAGTGATACTTTCGCAACTCATTTTACATATGAAAAAACTTGATTGGTAAATGGGTTAGGTAACTTGTCCAAGGTCACACAAGCGAATGGTGAAGCTGAGATTGAAGTCCAGGCAATCTGGGTGCAGAGGCCAAGATCTTAAGCATGACAAGCTGCTTAAGGAGGTCTTAAGCAACAAGAAACTGCAAGGAAGATAAAGCTAGTTCTATAAATTACAGGAGCACACTGAGAGTGGCAACCACTGGATCATCGGCTATTAAATTTTACCTTAAAATCTCACTGTCATATTCTTCCAGAAGACCACAATCAATATCTATCTAAATCAGCCCAGTTTGTTTATTTGCTGATATGTGTCCCAGGATGGCCTGGAGGCTGAGGTGTAGGGAATACTCAAAACTACTTTTGTTGGTAGAGCGCTTGCTTAGCAAGTGCAAGGCCCTGAGTTCGATCCCCAACACCAAAAAAAACTCCCAAAAAACCAAAAACAAGAAACTACTTTTGTCCAATTGGTATTTCTCCTCCAAACAGTATACATTATTGGCAGTGTAATTTACATACAAATTGGTAGCTCTGAGAACTTAACAAAATGTTCCCTGATTTAACTTACAAGTTCTGTTGCAGTTTTGTCTACAAGGATTCTATCTGTATTAGATTTGCTTTTTATTTGATTATCAAGACGTGAACTGAAATGTCCTTTGATACCTAAAGTTTCCAGATCTCCCCTTTCAGGCTGGAGTTTCTCAGCTTCAGCATTATTGATTTTGAGGCCAGATGATTCTTTGTTTTGGATACTGTCCTGTGCGCTAGCGTACCTGGTCTCTACCCACTAGCTGCCAACAACACCCCCTGCCCAAATGAGACAATTAAATGACTCCAGTCACTGCCACATGTTCCCCTGGGGATCAAAATCGCCCAAGTTGCCAGGCGTGGTGGCACACACCTGGAATTCCAGCACTTGGGAGGCAGAGGCAGGAGGATCACTGTGAATTTGAAGCCAGCCTAGACTACATAGTGAGTTCAAGGCAGCCTACACTATAAAGTGAGACCCTGTCTCAAAAACAAAAAAGTCACCTGGGTTGATAACCACTAGCTTTGGCAACAGAGTCCCAAAGAAATGCTCTCACAAGGTATTTTCCTTACAGAAAAAGGTGGGGGTATAGCTCAGCAGTAGAGTGCTTGTCTAATGTGTGGTTGCTTAGGGCTAAGGGATGGCGTGGAAGAGGGAATGGGGAGAGAAATGGGGAGTGACAGTTAATGAGTATAAGGTTTTTTGAGGGGCAGCAGAAAATAATCTAAAGTTGGATTGTATGGTGGTAGCTGTACAACTCTGTGGATATACTAAAAACCACTGACCTGTACCTGTTAGGTATGTGAATTTCATGGCATTTGGATTATATCTCAATAAAGATTTTTAAAACAAAATTAGTACACCAAACAATACAAATGTCAGGCCTGAGACGAGTAACAATATAACTCACAAAGCATGGGGTCCTTAAAGGTCAACTATGCTTCCAAGAAAGGGCAGAGATGAGGAACTCTAGGGGAAAATATCTGGGTTTCTGTAACTTCTCTGAGGCAAATGAAATGTTGTCCAGTAATCTTCACTTATCACTCTGAAGCAGATCATAGAGATACTGTCATCCAAAAGCAGAGATGGGAAAATAACAATGATTAGAAAGGTGAGATGCCTCTCACAGTCAGGAGTTCTTGGACGAGCTGAGGCCATGAAGACAAACCTGCTTCATCAGTCCCACACTCCTCTGCTCACCAGGGAAACTTCTTTCCCCAGGATGAAAGCACACCAGTTGATTTTAAAGTATTATTTTAGATGCTAAATGATAATACACAAAAGAAGAGCTACTTAATGCTAAATAACTATGCCCTCTAGAAATCAATATCCCATAGTCTCACTTAATGGAGTTAAAATAGTGGTTAAGGGGCTGGGGACTTAGCTCAGTGGTTAGTACGCTTGCCTAGCAAGCTCTAAATTTGATTCCTGGCACCAAAAATAAAAAGACAAACAAAAAATACTAGTGGTTATATGATATCATTAAATGTCGGGGGGTAGTTTCCTGTCATTTTTCTGAGTTTACCAGTTGTACCTTTTCTCTGACCTTTACTGACGGCAAATTACTTTTTTTTTTTTTAACTAGTTTTTTCCATTTAAGCAACTATTTGCTAATCTAAACCTGTTAAAATTACTCCCTGGTAAGGGTTGGAGATTTAGTTCAAGTGGTAGAGTGCTTACCCAGTAAGCACAAGGCCCTGAGTTCAATCCCCAGCACCCCTGCCCCACCAAAAAAACCTACTTCCTGGTAAACATGACCTTCACCAAAGAGCTCACTTTCCACAATTGTAACAATCAAGAAGGCTTGGGGGTAGGGGCAAGAACATGTGTGTGAAGGAGGATGGAGGAAAGACAGAGACTTGAAATCGCGACACTACTACAAATGTGATTATGACTACATTTATTTTTGGAAAAATTCTAAAACCCAAACTGTGGAATCTTAATACCTATCCTGTAGATGATGTTTGAGTCCTACAGCTTTATAACAGCTAAGCTGTAGAACTGAAAAGACAGAAAACATTAACATCTTCACAGTGATCGCATGTGTGTCACCCCCCAAGCAAAGAAGAGGTTCCTAAAACAATGGGGACCCCAGGGTGGTGCAGATTTAACTTCCACCTCCCCCAAAGTACTGGTGTGGCAGCACGGATGCAGTCTGCGCTGGGGGCCTGCAGGATGCATCAGGTCCAACCCTGACTGCTGTGGAAAACCACACCTCCTCTGGCACAGCACAGGGCAGCCAGCAGTGAAGGGTACTGAGAGCAAAGAAAAAGGCACCTCAGTTTTGACTGAGATACTGGAAACAAATTTTCTTTTGAGAAAAACTAACAAAGACAAAAAATGGAATTCTTCAGGGGATAGTTTAAAAGAATAGCCCATCATTTATTTTTTGTGGTACTAGATATTAAAGCTTCAAAAAAAAATTCACACATACTAAAATGCACTCTACCAAAGCTATTTTTTAATAGTTAATATTTTATTTATTTTTAAACTTTATCTATTTAGTTTTTTGAGACAAGGGCTTGCTATATAGTTCAGGCTGGCCTTGATCTACGTAGTACAGGCTGGCCTCGAACTCACAACAGTCTCCTGCCTCAGCCTCCTGACTGCTACAATTATGGGCATGCACCACTACACCCAGCTTCCAATTCAATTTTTTATATCGTTTTCTCTCAACTGAAAAGTTGGTGAACTCCTGCACCAGTTAAATTGAAACTCTTCAATTTAGTAGTAATTATGAACTTCAATGGTTTCCTCAGCCATAAAAGAGAACTAAAGGAAAAAAATTCCAGGAGATAATCATTAAAATTGCAAGGTTGGGGATTTAGCTCAGTGGTTAGAATGCTTGCCTTGCAAGCAAGGACAAGGCACTGAGTTTGAGCCCCAGCACCAAAAAAAAAAAAAAAAACAAAAAAAAAAACCAAATGTGAAACGGTTAAAAACACAGACTTTTTATTCTTTGTGTACACTGTATCAGAAAAATACTTGGTTTTCCCTCTCATAAAATCCCAAGTTTAGTACAATTAGTTTTACAAGTTTTTTAGAAATACAATGGAGAAAAAAACTGATCTAAATGAAGGAATCTGATTTTCGAGGGGTTAAATTCTGAAAACATAACTGATTCTATTTTAACACTTCAAAGAAAGATCAATTCCCGAGCTAAACTGAGAGGGCTAGGAGAGTAGCTCGGCGGCTCGGCCCGGCATTCTCCAAGACCTCCATTCAATGCCCAAGCCCTCCAACCCTACTCCACCCCCAAGAAAAACAGGGAGCCATGTTGAAATAATTTGCGAGAAAGGAAGCCGCCACTAAATGAACCTCTTCCATGCTACACATGTTTATAATACACATAGTCCAGTTGCTGTGGTGACCCATGGCCCAACTATTTTTCAAAGACAGTAGCTAAGACCTAAAAACAGTAAGTCTCCAAATTCTTCAGCATACTGTTCAAATGAAACAAAATTATACAATGTATCAAAACTAGTTCATCAACATAATCACAGTCATCATTATCAGAAAATAACTAGGTATAGCTAATTGCTGTTCAATATTAAAGAAAATATTAAACGTGTATGTTTCTTTTTCCTGTCTCTTTTTGGTGGCGCTGAGGACTGAACCCAGGACCTTGCACAAACACTACCACTGAGCTACATCCCCAGTCCAAAGTACACAGTTAAATTACAAAACACTTGAGTGTATTTCCCGAAGAATGTAAGGGACTCCATTTACAAAGTTTTAACGTTTCAATAAAATCAAAGAGGAATGAGTTCCTGAGGGGGAAGAACTGCATCATACATTTTAACGACAACATCACTGCCAGCCTTAAACACTGAGGCACCAAGTTTTCCACGCAGGGTGGGGTGGGGGTGGGGGCGGAGATCTGCCTCATCAACCAGAGACCGCTAATCTGATGAAGGGTAAAGCTCCAGTACCTTTAAACGCCCTAAACGTCAAACAGCCATAGCTGCACCAAACGCCACCTGTGTTTCTCTGGACGACTTTACTCAATAATATCCCTTATTTCCTGCCAATGCCTGTTAACATTCCGCCCCCAAAATACTGTCTGCGTCCCACTGATCTTCCTAGGTAGGAATGAAGCCGCGCCCGGCCGGGCCGCAGCTGTACCACCAAGCGGAAACTAAGGGTGGGAGGGGGGCTGCTGGAGATAAGTACAAAAAGAAATGAAACTTGACACCGGATGAACAGCGAGCTTGGGGCCAGGAAGAAACACCGGTGACCGTGCGCCCCAGAGACGATCAAAGTTCGGGGGAAGAGGCGCAACCTCTGCGGCCTTTGTAAGCACTCAAAGACTGTACTTTCATTTTCCAACTTCCTGTCCCCCAACCACCCACGCAACTAAACTCGCCGCCGCCGCCGTCGCCACCGCCTGCCCGAGGGATCGCGCGGGTCCCCCGCGTCCACCTGAGCGCGGCGGGCGCGCAGCTGCCGGGGGCGGGTCCGGGAGCGCGCCCAGCTCGCCCCGCGCCGCGGCCGCGCGCGCGCTTCCTGTTGTGCCGCGAGCCCCGCGCCCCCGCTCGCCCCCGCGCCGGCGCGAAACCCCGACGGCGCGGCCGCCGCTCACCCAGGCCGCGCGCGGGGCTCCCTCTCGGTCTCGGCCTCCAAAGCGAAGCTCCTGCCCGCCACCAGCTGCTCACGCTGGGCACTCACGGACGGCGCGGCAGCCGCTGCGACCCCCGCGGCGGAGCCGGACCAGGCGGCGGCAGCCGAGCCGAGCCCGCCGGGCGCCCGCCGCCGCCCGCATCGCCCGCCGCCGCGCACAGCGCCTCGCGCGCCCGCCTTCCGCCCCCGCTCGCGGCGGCAGTGGCAGCGGCGGCGCGGGTCGTCTGGCCGCTACCCGCCAGGCGCGCGCTTGGGCGTGTGGGTAGCCGCGGCCGGGCCCGCCCGTCGCCCCGCGGCTGCCGCCACTCTCAAACCCCCCGGCTGCGCAGGGGCCCCTCCCAGACGCCGTAGCCCCTGCGCGTCACTTCCGGGACGGAGAGGGCGGGCCCGTGACTCGGGGGGCTCCGCGAGCCGCGACGGCCGCGGGCCCGGCTCCGGGGGTCTGGGGCGCGGGAATGCGGCGGCGGCGCCCCCTGCAGTCCTCGCGTGCTCTCCCGGTTCGATGCGGTTGTTTCTCGTTCCCGGGGGCGCCGGGATTGGGGTGCCCCGGGCCCCGCCAGCCTTTCCTCGGGCCTGGGGAGGAGGACTCTCGTCCTGCGGCTTGTGGGGGGCAGGGAGGTCGCGTCTTTGCCGCTGAGCCGAAGTGCGAGGCTGTTCCTCCCCACGCCATCGGCCCAGCTTGACCGAGAAGTTGCTGCTGCGAAGGTTTCGCATCGACGTGCCAGATCCCAGGACAACCAAAACTTGATAGCTGTGGGGAGCTCTCTGGCCCGGCCGCCGTCAGATGGAAACTCGGGGTGGGGGCGCGGAGGAGGAGCTGGCTCAGGTGTTGGGGTTAGAGACCTGGAATCCAGTCGTGGCTGTGCCCTAAGAGATAAAGTACGTAAAAGAGCTAGCCGATTTTGTAGTGCACAGGTTCTCAATAATACAGTTCTTAAGGAACCAGGTCACACTTAGCACAGGAAGCTCCTTGAGCAATTTAGCAGCAGAAGGGATGTAGAATCGTGCTGGAACTGCTCAACAAAGCCCTCAAGAAATAGATTGTATGTTCTATCTCGCAGGAAGCCTGATGGGTCAGTGTCGGAATTACTGGTTGTCACTGGCCATTTGCCTGGTATGTGACCTTCAGGGAGTTGATTAACCTCTCCGAACTTTCCTTCATGTAAAATGAGAATGATAATGTGCAGCAGTGTTGAGAGGGTTAAGTGAAATAAAAAACATGAGTGCATAATAGACACTCAGTAAATGTCAGTATTTCTTTTTGCTTGTCCCTTCTCTCCCCTACACTAATTGAACTCACTAAATGAAATGTGATCCTGTGATCCTTTTATTGGTTTTTGGAGGTGAATCTACTTCCTGTGCTTTTCAAACTTCTCTAATTCAGAGTAAATACAACACACTGATAGCTAATACAGGTAGCTAGTCCTATAAAAGCAACTCTACCAAAAGATACTAGTTTTTCAAAAACAACTTTACCAAAAGCTATAAACATTTTCATTAAGAAATACGTATTTTAGGAAGAAGATTGGAGGTGTAGCTCAGGGGTACAGCACTTGCCTGACATGCTCCAAGACCGGGGTGCCATCCCCGAGCACTGTGTACGCATATAACCACAGTTGTGTTTTGAAAACCACTAACAATCTCGACCCCCTAATATAAATTTTTCCCTGCAGTGACTTCCATCTTAGAAGCCAAGAGGAAAAAATAAAGTTAAGGTAGATAGTTTAAGAAATACCCTTTGGAAACATTGGTTTATAGAAAAAGGTAAAGTTCTATACGAAGAAGAGTTAAGGATTGTGGAGATCTGCAAACTTCCCTGCTGTGCCCAAACCAGCTGTAAACACGGGATTCAGCCTCAGGGGCAAGAGTTGTGTCATCTCCCTTTTACACTGAGTCTACTGTCTTGTCAGTTACAATGTATTTTTGGAAAAGAGCCTGCTTTGGGAGTTCTTAAATTGGTCATAGCAAATCTGTCTGCTTTTAAATTGACTCTTTTTTCCCCACCTAATGCAGTCCATGTTGACAGCAGAGAAACCAGAAGAGTGGATTTCAAATGAGAGAACTGGGGGTGGGGGATGATTAAGGAAGGTGCCTGATTTTCCCACTCAGGAGTCTATAAATAACAGAATCTCTCCATGGTTTCTCACACAACAGATGGTTCTGTTTTTGCGCACCGCATAGTGATGATGCTGGTCAACCAGAAAGACCGCTTTTTTGTTGTCTTCTTCGGTCATTTTCCCACTGGAGGGATGGATCCCCTGTATTAGCCCTCGCTGCTACTCAGGGGTACCCCAAATGAACTTTGTAAACTTTATTACAGTGTTTAAATATAGGTTTTTCCGTCTGACCGTTCCTAGATCATTTCTTTTTTGTTTGTTTGTTTTTTTTTTGTTTTTTTTTGTTTTTTGTTTTTTGTGGTGCCGGGGATCGAACTCAGGCACTTGTGCTTGCAAGGCAAGCACTCTAATCACTGAGCTAAATCCCCAGCCCCCCTAGATCATTTCTTAACCCTTATAGTTATCCCAGTCCTGCCTCCCCCTTCCCCTAATTTGATTACATTTCCTATCTCAACAACACCTAGTTATGAGCATTTCTTCTCAAGTCACCTCCTTTTTCCCCCTTCTTAAAAAAAACTCATGATTTTGACTGTCTGAGCAAACATGGAGCCATCCAGGTGCGTGTTAGGTCATTCATGTCTTAGCAGCATGTGACATACAGAAATATCCTATAAGTCAGAAGCAGCACCAAGCAGCCCCGATGGGAACCTTGCTTGTTACATCCCAGCTAGTAACTGTCCATCTGGTTGGTGTTAAATCTTGACCTCAGGCTCCTGCTGATCTGACCAAGGCCTGTCATCCTAGCTCTGTCTTGGACCCCATCCCTCCTACATGCCTGCTATTTTTTTTACCTAACTTGCCTGTCTGTAATCCTGGTTTCCGGCCCCTGGCTCTCCCTAAACTCAAAATTTGATCCTCCTGAGAAAATCTTTATGACATTTGTTCTTATTTTCCACATCCTTAAAAATAAATGAGGCTCGTACTTGTAACCTACCTGTAATGCATAGGAAAAAAGTGGTTAATCGAATTATTCTTTGAAGCCAGGTGTGGTGGTGCATGCCTGTAATCCCAGAACTCTGGGAGGCTGAGGCAGTAGGATTGCAAATTCTAGCGCAGGCTGGGCAATTTATCAAGAAAAGTGCTGGAGATGTAGCTCAGTACAAAGGCTCTAGGTGCTTGTTAAGTAGTCCGATAGATGTTATATTTGTGTGGACTGAAATCTGGGATAGAGGAAAAGTTATCCTTGAAAATAAAATGCTGGCTAGCTGTGTGTTAAATCTAGTCGCATTTGCAAACTTCACTACCAGTCAAGGCACTAAAATTTGCCAAATACAACCCATAAAATGGTGGTTAGAAATATCTTTTGCCAAGACACTTATTCTGGGCAAAGAAATTTCATCCTCAGTAATAAAAGAATAGTCAAGGTCTAGAGAAAAATCCCAATTAAAAAGGCCCTCAACCAGGGTGCTCACGGCCCCTGGACCCTGAGGTGAGTTCATGGCAACATCTTCCAGCCCCACCTGTGAGTTCACAGCATATCATTTTCCCAGAGAGGACATGACAAGACATGCGTCACTGCAGCTATGGCCTGGGGCATAACGACTATCTAACACACTTAATGATCTGTCACAAACACAGCTCAGAAAATAACATATAGTTTGAATCTTTGGTCTCTACACCCTGCCTTCTTTCCTTTGTTCATTCTTTCACTCCTTCCTTTCTTTTACACTGGGGATTAAACCCAGGGCCTTTGCACTGAGCTGCATCCCAGCCCTTTATTTATTTTGAGACGGGCTCTCCCTAAATTGCTAAATTGCTCAGGTTGAGCTCGAATTTGTAATTCTGCCTCAGCCTCCCAGAGTGCTGGGATTATAAGTGTCCTTATAGTAACTCAACCAGGCACACCCAGTCTACTACTTTCTTCTTCCATTAATATTTTTAATCCACTTCTCTGGACCTTTAAAAAAGAAGTATATACTAGAGAAAGAGAATTTATCACTCTACTTCTGACAAGATCAAGCACATTCAAGGTGGTATGGCCGTAGGCATCACTACTTCTAATAGCCCTTTGGAAAAGATGTTCCCTAATTGATAAAAGTTCGTACAATCCACTTATGACAGTGTTGAAGATTTTGGGTGGGGTTGAACCAACTTCTTACAGGGTACATATTGCTCTAAATTTTAAGGCAAAGGATTTTATTTTTGCCTCTTGTGTGTTTTAACAATCGCTAGCTGGAAAATTTTTCTTCCTCAATTAAAAATTCAGGAGCCACCAAAACATTACACTATCATATACTTGATCTTAGCCAAAAGCCTGAGCAGTGACAGGGTATGATACTACACTGTTACTGTCACTGGATGAGGTCTGAGGAGGTCCCCCAAGATGAAATGGGGACTGTAACCACCCCATCCAAGGGGTAGGTTGTAGTTTCATTGACTTCTAGCACAGAAAAAGAATTTAAGATGCATCAGTAAGAGGCATAAAGAGGTTTATTAGACAGAATTTTAAAATTACACATTCACACTAGAGTAGGGGCCTCCAGAGAGAAACACACTGTGGTCTGAGGGTAGGGGTATTAGGTAGTCTTGGGCATGTCTCCGAGATGGGTGATCTAGGATGTGTGCCTCCTGTCTGCCAGGTTACCCATCTGGTGGACTGTGTTAGAATGTAAACCATGCATGGTAAGTCCCCGGCTTACAAACGTTTGAGGTGCAAACTTTCACAGATACAAATGGACCTTGCATTACAAACATTCCTAGATGCAAACAAACCATGGAAGTAGCTCACATGTCTGCCTTACCATTTTAAGGTAACTGTAAAAGTAAAAACAGTTGATTTAAATATTTTTATGTGGGTCTTTGGTTCTTCATGCTTTCTATTGCATATCTGTGTCAAAGGTGTATAAGAGGCAGTTCACTGGACTTACAAACAAATCCAATTTACAAACGTTCTCCTGGAATGGAACTCATTTGTAAGTCAGGGACTTACTATACAATAAAACCTTGAATTGTGACTTGTTCTGTGAGTGTTCCACAAGATAAGCAAACATTTCTAATAAATACTAATTTGATAAAGGAGCAATGTCTTGCAATACGAGTAGTATGTGACACTGAACTTCACCTGATCACACCTGAGCCAATAGTTCTTCTCTCCCCCGCCACCCCTCCGCCATCTCCCAGCAGCGAGAGGTTATGGCAGAGGTCTCATCTGTAGAGGAGGAACAGAAAAAAGCAGAAGAATCCCTCACTTCAAATGAGATTAGGGAGATGTGTAAACTGGGGGAAACCGCACAATTTTGTAGAAAAGCACCACCTGGATAAGGCTGTAGCAGTGCAAGGGATGAATCAGTTTCGCAACGATACAATTGCACATTTCTGTGAAATCCTCAAAAGAAGGCAAAAGCAATTGTCATTGGATGCGTTCCCTATTAAAGTTGCACAAAAAGAAAAAGTTTCCATTGAACCAATAGACAGCAATGATTCTGTTAGTGATAGTGAAAATTGTCTTACACAATGACCCTCCTCTCTTGTCTCCCTCACACCAGTCACGAAAGTTTTCAAAGGTAGTACCGGTTAATTTGTTTATTTTTCTTTATATTTTGTATGCTCTTTATTATTTTGTATTGTATTACAGTATTATAATCTTTTTTATGAATATTTTTGGGTTGTGAAATGAATCATCTGAGTTTCCATTATTTCTTATAGGGAAATTCACTTTGACCTCATATGCTTTGGATTACAAGCATGTTCCCGAAATGAATTATGCTTTCAAACCAAGATTTTATTGTATTTGTGTTTGAAGCTGAAATATGCTGCCTGCTTTCTATGGGAGGAAGTGCAATTTACACCTAAAAGCACAGGCCCAGAGCCCAATTTACAGGCTTACTGTATCTTTAAAACCCTTAACAATTTTTTTGGAATGAGATTTCAGAAAGGGGAAAAGACTTGAGTAATGTTTGTGTCATGAAGCTACAGTTTTTCTTTTCTTTTCTTTTTTCGTTTTTTAAACAGGGTCTCACTATGTAGTTCAGGCTGGCGTTGAGCTCACTATGTAGCCCAGGCTGGCCTCAAACTCTCGGTGATCCTCCTGCCTCTGCCTCCCGAGTACTGTGCAGTTTTTCTTAAAAATACAAATTTAATTATGATTTTTCTTGTCTCCTTTCTACCCATCTTTATCTTTTTTTTTTTTTTTTTTGGTGGTGCCAGGGATCGAACTCAGGCCCTTGTGCTTACAAGGCAAACACTCTAATCACTGAGCTAAATCCCCAGCCCTTTCTTTTTTTTTTTTTTTAAATCCTACCTCTTCACCATATAAGAAACTCAAAAGAATTTGTTCTTTTTTCTAGGAATTTTCAGTCTTCGACCAGCAACACTAACACTCTAAGGAACCATCACATCAAGATCCACAACTCCCACTTTTCAGAGTCCTTTCACATATTCTCTCTCTCCTTTTTTTTTTTTTTTTCTTTTTTTTTAAATTGAAACAGGGTCTTGCTATGTAGTTCAGACTGGCCTTACACTCACTATGTAGCCCAGGCCGGCCTCAAACTCTCAGCAGTCCTCCTGCCTCAGCTTCCTAAATGCTGGGATTACAGGCGTGCGCCACCACGCCTGGCTCGCCTTCTCTTGATCCTGTTGGCATAAATGAAGAACTCAGCTAAGAATCCAGAGAAGAGGTGAAAAATTCAGGCTGACAAGTGAAGAGATATGTGGAGCCCTGAACAGGGTTTAGTGTGGAGTTGGGGAAGAAAAGTGGGATTGGAGAGAGGGTAAAATGACCACCTCCCACTCCACTGAGAAACGTTTCCGGAAAGAGGTGGAGCATGCAAGACTTGGTCCTAATTCAGAAACGGGGAACGCCACCTTTTTCCTGTCTACTTTTTTTTATCCAGCAGCAACCAAAATGAGCTGTGCTGTGCCGGAACAGTTAGCTTGTGAGCTGCCCGCCCAGTTCGGGACTGCGGCATAGCCACCTGCTTCCTCCTCCTGACTCTCAAGGGAAGAAAATTTGAATTCTATTTAGACTGAGTCTCTAAAGTGGGAAGAAATATTTTTCTTCTTTCTTTCTCTCAGCTTCTCCCTGCTTCTCAGAAAATGCAGCTGTGATGCACACAACTCATCAGCTGTGTCTGAACCAAATTCAAGGGAGAACCCAAAGCAGAGGGAGAGTGTGGTCTCCCCATGGGGGAGAGAGTCCAAAGACAAGGTCTCCCGGAGCAGAGGATCCAGTTACATTTTGTTTGGATTTAGATCCTTCCCCACTGTGTGGACACTTTATTTCTGTCTCTTTGGTTCTTCTTCCTCTGCTTCCCAGCCCTCTGCTTGTTTTCTCCCCCTTGGTTTTTTTTTCCAATGCTTACTTTTTCCCTATTCTATTTACCTCCGTGCCTTAACTCTGCCAATGATCTCCTGAGAATTTAGTCACAACAGTGTTCCTTGAACCCAAAATTTTGTATTTTTAGTTGGGCAAGAAGATGGTATGTGTCTATAATCCCAGCTACTTGGGAGGCTGAGGCAGGAGGGGAGTAAAAATTCAAGGCCAGCCTGGGGGATTTAAGGAGACCCTGTCTTAAAACAAAATAATAACCCAAGCATGGGGGCACACACCTGTAATCCCGGCACTCAAGAGCCTGAATCAAGAGTATCACCATGAGTTCGAGGACAACCTGGGGTAGATACTGAGTTCAAAGCCAGCCTGTCCTACACAGCAAGACCCTATCTCAAAAAACAAAACAAAACAATAATAATGATAATAATAATAAAAAGAGCTGGGGCTATGGCTCAATGCAAGGGCTGGAGATTATAGTTCAATATAAGCCCCCTCCAGTACCCCACCCAAAAAAAAGTGCTGAGCACTATGCTATGTATTTTAGGCAATACACTGGTGACTCAAACCAATCTCTTTGGAAGTTTCTGATAGACGGGGTGAACCCACTGTAACAGAGGAAGGGGTGTTCAGTAGAGGTTAAAGCCACCCGTGCTGGGAGTCAGGATGAAGAGTGTCAAGGTGATCGTCAGGTTCATACCACAGAACATGCCCAGTGTCTGGGGTGTCTAGGGCTTGGAAGAGGCTGGAGAGGACACACAAAGGGAAAGCGCTCGGCCGGAGGTGCCT
>PVJO010008971.1:0-72106 GCA_004026905.1 Hystrix cristata | reverse complement strand
TAAAAATGGCAAATAAATATATGAAAAAATGTTCAACATCATTGGTCATTCGAGAGATGCAGATCAAAACAACACTAAGATACCATCTCACTCCAGAAAGAATAGCTATTATCAAGAAATCAACCAATAACAAGTGCTGGCGGGGTTGCGGGGAAAAAGGAACCCTCCTCCACTGTTGGTGGGAATGTAGACTGGTCCAACCACTGTGGAAATCAGTGTGGAGATTCCTCAGAAAACTACAACTAGAGGTTCCATTTGACCCGGCTATTCCTCTGCTTGGTATCTTCCCAGAAGAATTAAAATCATCATATCACAGTGATATATGCACAACCTTGTTCATAGCAGCATAATTTGTAATAGCTAAGTCTTGGAAACAACCTAAATGCCCAACAACTGATGAATGGCTAAAGAAGATGTGGTTTTTCTACACAATGGAGTACTACACCGCCATAAAAAAGGATAAACTAGAGTCATTTGTATGTAAATGGATGTTCCTTGAGAGCATACTATTAAGTGAAATAAATCAGACACTTACTAGTACACATCGAATTGTTTCTCTGATATGAGAAACCGTAAGTGTAAATAAGGACAAAAGGGTAGAATATATATTATGTTTAAAAAAAGAGAGAGATAGTATTCAAAAGAGAGAACTAGATAGGGAACAGGGGGATAAAGAGGAAGGTTATAAGAAAAGTAAGATGAAAGGGGGAAAAATGGTAAAGTGTAGCTATACTTGTTGCAAATAGGGAAGGGTGGGTGAATGAAGTGGGGGAGGGGAAGGGGGGCAGAGGGGGGAAAACCAAGATGTATCATGTACAGGTACAAAATAACCATGTTGATTATGATCATTATTTATACAATGTACCAATACATGTTCTTGGTAAAAAATTAAAAAAAATAAAAAGAAAATGTATTTCCTGGTCATGCCTATTGAAATAAAAATACTAAAACAATAGAGCTAGGAAACTTTTAAATATGGTTATCTGCATTCTAACTAATGCTAGAGGTTTGGTTAATGACTACAGTAAGAAGAAAACACTGGCTTAGCCAAGGATTTAATCTAGTCCCAAATTTAAATGATTGTTAAGTGCAGGTTTCTGTCATGAATAGTATTGTTACTGTAGGAAACCACACTCACTGAGCCTGCTTTTCTGGGATGAAATTCAAATACACTGAGAAGTCCAAACCCACGTCAATTTTCCAAGGCAGAAACTTCTAGTCAATAATCCCAGCCTCAAAATAGAGGGCTAAACAGAAACCCAATCCATAATTTTTCTGATTTTTTTTTCTCTACACTGACAGCATTCTTCCTTTTAGCCATGATAATCTTGAAATCTGCTTCACTCTGAACTAGGACTCTTTATCCTGGAACACACAGAAATGGTACAACTGCCAACAGTGGTTTCTAAATGAGCTGGCCATAAAAGAGAAGTCATTGATAAGAGAGAAAAATAACCCCCAACAAGTGTAAGTTAGTGAAGTAAAAACTGGGCTTATCAAATATTACCATATCCTTCTCTCTCTTATCTTTGCATTTGCCAAAAATAAAAGGACCTAAGGAAATGAGAATCCACCTGTAGACTGGTAATTGCATTGATCATGCTGTCATTTTTGTCACCGTCAAGTTGGAATTCCAGAATGCCAGCTATCCTCATGTCAGTCCCTTCTGAAACCTCAACTTTCCATTCCAGTAACTGGCACAGAAAAGGAAGAAAAGGGCTGTATAAGTCAGTATTCCCTAGCAAAACAACAAAAAGGAGGGAAGGAAGGAGCGAGATGGATGGATGGATAGATAGGTAGATAGATAGATAGACAGACAGATAGATAGATAGATAGACTTGTTTTGGCAACTGTTTTATGCTGTGAGGGAGGCCAAGAAGCTCTAGTTCACTTATTAAAGATGAGATGTCAGAAATGCTCTTCCTTGGAATCTATTACCTTCCCATTTATCTGTCAGCTCCCTGTTTAAATATCGCAAAAACCTTCCTTGACAACACTTGACAACCTCGCTCCAAGTACTCCTCTACAATGACTATCACATCAGTCCATGTATTTCTTTCCTAGCATCTATCTATACTTTCTTGATAATCTGTGTACTTGTGGACTATAGACCTTCATAAAAATGTATGCTTCTTTTGGGCAGAAAGTTCACTTCTTCTTGACTGTTTTCCATGGCTCAGATCAATGCTAGACATATTGCCAATGCTCAAAAATATTTGTTGAATGAATAAATGGCCAAATAAACTGAAGCCTTTTGATTCCAGCACTATTAAAAAAGAAGCAGCTCCAGTTTGCCTTTGGGAAGCTGGAGATCTGGAGACCCAGGAAATCTCAGGAGTGCAATTCAATTCAAGTCTGAAGGCCTGAGAACTAGTAGCACCAGTGTCTGAGCGTAGGAGAAGGTGGATATGCTGGCTGAAGAAGAGAAAGTAAATTCATGTTGCTCAGCCTTTTTGTTTTATTGAACTCTGTAATAGACAGGATGATGCCCACCCACATTAGGAAGGACAATCTTTGCTCAGTTTATTGATTCAAATGCTAATCTCATCCAGAAACATCTTTACAGACCCTCTCAGACATAGTGCTTTTCGGGCTGTCAGAGCAGCCCTTAGCTCAGTCAAGCTGATGTAAGAAACATTGGACTTTGCCTTTTTCTACTCTTTCCTTTTGGGGAAGAAATTTGAGAATCCCACTGTCTGCGATCCCTTTTTCCTATCGAAGGAAGCTAAGGGCTAATTCTGCTAGTGTGATGGAGGACACCTTTCACAGGAAACCCTGAAGTGCACTGCAATCAGAAAAGCATGCCACGTAGGTGCAGGACAGCTGAGGTCAGCAAGTCTAGGAGGAGCTAGGAGCCAGTAACAGGAGCCAGGGAACTACCATCAAAAATGATAACAAGTGTTGACAAGCGTGTTTAAAAAACGGAGCCCTTATATACTAATGATAGAACTGTAAAATAGTGCCACTGCTTTGGAAAACATTCTGGCAGTTCCTTGAAGGGTTAAACATAGAGTTGGATGATCCAGCAATTCCACCTGTAGGTATACACCCAGGAGAAATAACAACATATGCTTACACAAAAGCTAGTATGCAAGTGTTAAACAAGCACTATTCATAACTGCCAAAAGTGGAAACAACGCTAATGTCTACCAACTAAAGAATGGGTGAACAAAATGTGGCATATCCATACAAAGGAATACTTAGTCTTAAAAAAAGAATGAAGTACAGATACGTGCTACAACATAGCTGAATCTTAAAAATATTATGCTACATAAAAGAAGCCAGCCACAAAAGATTGCATATGATATGATTCCTTTTATATGAAATGATCAGAATAGGCAGATCTACCAAGACAGATGGTAGATTAATGTTTGCCTACGGCTTGCAGTAAGAGAGAAGTGAAGGGATTGGGAATGATGGATAAGTGCTGTTAAGCGTACATCTAAAAATGAAGAAAATGTTCTAAAATTAATTGCGGTGATTACAGCTCTGCAACTATACCAAAAGTTACAGACTGTATGCTTGAAACGGACAAATTATATAGTATGTGAACTATATTTCAATAAAGTTATTGTTAGAACAAACAAACAAAAGATCCAGGGAATCAGGGAGGGGATGGAGAACCCAAAAGCTACCCAGAAGGGAAAGGCTGAAAGAGACAAAGTAGACAAGCAGGTGACTTGAAGCTCTTCCTGGGCTGCATATTGTGCGTCTGCTGCAAAATGAGGCACAGATATATAAAGGGCTCAAGACAGGGTAGGCATCACTGTGCAGAGAGGTGCTGCTTTCACAGCAAGAATGATTTTATAGTTGCTGCTATGAAAGAACTCAAAAGAGGCTGATTGTGTGCTCAGGACTTTCTGGGAGTGAGAAGGTAGGCACTGTTCTGATATGTTTATTTAGATCCTCAGAATCAAGAGGGCAAAATACCTAGATGCAGTTCAAGACCTTCTATCTTCTTTACCTTACCTGAGGCTTTTTGGGTTGCACGTTCCTTTATTTAGTCCTTTTCACTCCTACATCTCACCCTAGCAATCATTCTAATGGGCATAATGAGAATATTTTGATTTATATGTATGCACTTGGTTATTGAGCGTTACTGCTTTGTATGTATGTATATGCATCTTAAATTTAGTAAATATTATTGTACTGGCTGTCTTGTTTTATTGCTTTTTTTTTCTTTTTGGATCTGTACTTTTAAGATCCACCCATGCCGTTAGGTATACATCTAATTCTTTGCATCGCACTGTTCGCTGGTGTGTGCCACCATCTATTACCTATCCACAGTTTCTGTGATTGACATACAGGCTGCCATCTTCTCCTTGTTACTCCAGACAAGGGGTGGCATGGCATCCATGAGCCTGTGCCTATAGAACTTCATCTACAGGAATGTAACTGACAAAAGCATTCCAATGAATGCATTGTAAAATCCACCTCTGGATTTCACCCAAGATCACACTTCCCAAGGGCTGCTCCCAGACAGTGACCAAGGCAGCAAGGACATTAAAGCAGGCCATCCTGGGAGACATGGGATTCCTCTCACAGTTAATTAGGTCTGAGGATTTTTTGGTGGATTCCAACAACCTTTCTTAGAATAAATCCACCAATCTTCCTTCCATCTCCTCTTCACTTGGGGCCAGCTGTTCGTTGTGGAATGGGGTGTCCCATCCCTCCCCATCTGCGCTCACAGGTATTCCCTCAGTGAAAGCTTTATATAGTTAATTGGTTTAATCCACATCTTGGCAGTTGTTTCTTAGAAGACTCATACTAACTCAAAATGCTACACCAAACACCCTCATACATATCCTGTAGTAAAATTGTATAAAGATTTCTTGGGGATGCACATCTGGAAGAGAAGTTGTTGGGTCACAGGGTAGGGACAGATTGCTCTGGAATGGCTGCTCCCTCTAGTCTCACAAGCAGGATATGGTGAAAATGCCTGCATCTCTGCCTAATAGTCACGGCTTTGTCCAGCTACTTTATGCCTCCCTAAAAGGTATATGATAGTATCTACCTGTTGTTTTAAATTTCCTCTCTCTAAGTACTAAAATCATTGGTTATTTTTTCAATGTTTATCAGTCTTTTGGTATTCTTTTTCTGTCAATTGCCTATTATACACCTTGCCCATTTTTATGTTTGGATTATTTCCTTTTTCTTCTTGGTTTTAGGAATTCCTCATATATTCTAGATATTGAAGGTTTATTGGTATTAGAGATTACAAAGATTTTTCAATTTGCCATGTAGTAACTTTGTCCATATCTTTGATTGAACAGAAATCCTTAATTGTAATGTGATTCAGAGCATAATTGTAGGGTGTGGGGGAGTTTATGCATCCCATCTTAGTAAAAAACTTGAACCATTGCCAGGCACACCAAGACTTCATTTCAGGCTCACCATGTTCTAGATGTTACCTAGTTAAGTTACTGCTGTATTTTTTTCCCCTCAATCCCCCATCCCTGTTAGAATCATCTGACCAAACTTTACCGAAAAAGCACTATAAAAACACCAAGTCCTTTAAAGATTACCATCCCAAATGTTAATTCTTAGTGAGGTGATTTTCATGACATAGGACAAAGTGATATCAAATCCTTGTAGTAGCTCCAGAATGCCTGTCATTTTCAAATTCAGCAAATCAGTGTCATGCCTTCCAAGTACTAATTATACTTTCTTAAAACCCAGAAACCCATTAAAAAAGCATGGATAATATCATCTCATTAGTCTCTGCTAGTAAATTATGAAGGAATACAATACAGTTTGAAGGGTAATCAAAAAAGTGAAGTTTGGTTTTGAATTTCCTTGGGTATTAACTGAATTTGGTGTTTCCTGACCAGGCTTGTCATTTGTAGTTGTTGTAGTCTGTTCCACAGTTTTGACTTTTTTCTTTTCATTGTCAGCAAAATGCTACACTGTTTGGATATTATATTAGAATCTGTTTTTGCATACTGGCTTTGTATCGGTTTACCATAAAATGGAAATCCCTGTAGCTATCTCAAGGCATTTATGGACCAGCCCAGTTCCTTAATTACAACGAAAGCCTGCCTCCTCATATTCAAGGTCTTTAAAGCTACAATATCTACCACGTGACCAAACTGAGAAAACAGAGCATATAAGGAAATGTCTTCAGTTCTCCTTTTTAAATTTGTCATTCACATTGTTGACGTAAGTTGTATGATTTGGCCTGATATCCATATTTTGCATTCAATTGCTTACCTAGTCTGAGGACTACAACTTCTCCAGTAAGTGCCCAATAAGTTCTCTGTCTCTCAACTTCTTGTCTCAAAAATGGGATAATATGACAGAATCCTAATCTGAAGCTGTTGAATCAAGTAGCTGGTTGATAAACTATAAATGATCATTAAATACCATATATTAAACACTTTCTTTAAATTGAAAACATACAAATTATGCATTGTATATACATCTTTACATAGGACATAGGTCTCTTCTTTGCAAATGATCTGCTAGTTGTACTTCACATCTTCTTTATTACTTAATTCAGATCCATAATGCATTGACAATTCCCATTCCCCAAAATGTAGTGAGAAACTCTGTCTTCTACATTTTTACATTTTTTTCCTCTGCCTTTTAAAGTTCTTATTCCTGTTTATCAGAAAGTTATCCTATTTTTCTAAAGCATTCCACTTAATTTTATTAGGAACAAATTTTCACATTCATACCTCATCAGTTTATGTATGCTGTGATTAAATTGTACAATTATAATGAGTACTATATAGGCATAGACAAATTTGGGAAAAAGCACAGTTTCATTTTTTATAGTATATGACCCAATCCCTGTCATGTTGAGCAGAAGCACACAGACAAACAATGCCCTTGCCTATAAATGGTGCACACGCCCGTGTGCTTGGGGCTTGTGAGTAACAGGGGAAAGGGAGAGCCTTGATGGATCTGATGGGTTGTTTAAGGGAGATCTGCTTAGATGTTCCCATTATCCACCTTTCAGCGGGTTGTGCCAAAAGCTGTGCTTGGTACTTATTAAGTACTTGGTAACTGTTGGCCCTTCTCAGCCTTTGGTGATCTGCCTGGTCTCCCCTGGGAACACTTGACAACGTCTGGAGACATTTTTGGTTGTCACAACTAGAGAGGTAGAGTTAATCTCTAGTGAGTAGGGGTGAGATATCCTACACACCCTCAATGCCCAGAAAGTTTCCCCCACCACAAAATGTGAATAGTGCCTAGGTGGAGACCCTGCTCTAGACTGGTTTCAGGAGAACAAGAGCCATATATGTATTTACTCATAATTGTATCTCTAGCACTTAACACATCTCAAAGAATCTGTGTTGATAGATACATGCAAACTGACTAAATGAGTGAAAGGCCTTTGAGATGAGTAAGGTCACATTTTCAGAGGTAGCCCTGAGGTTAAAAGGTATGCCAACAGACACCCTCCCAGAGAATGGATCCAGAACCCTGTGCCTGAGCCTGACTCCTGTTTATTATTGTTGGTTAACCACAGTTTCGCCTGATCTATTTATACAACTTTTGCCTGTCATATTTACCCACTCAGATTTTTTTTTTATTCTTTTGGTAACTGATCTCTGGCTAGATCCCTGAACTTTGCTCCTTCCCTGCAATTCAACTTTGGCCTACAGCATTGGAGAACCCAGCTCTCCACCCCATCCTCTACTGTTCAGCTCTGCACTCTCCTGCCTCACACTAAGCACTTACCTCTCCTCTGCCACGGTACAGAAACTAGACAAAGAGCAGACATAAGTGTTAAAGCTGGTTAGAGAGAGGCCAAAATGAAGAGGACAAAAGAAGCCTCCTTGGAAGCAGAAAAGCGGGCTTCTCACCTTTCTTCCACAGCTTAGCAGCAATATCTTGGGTAAAATCCCATATTTATCTTTTCTTAACCTCGGCTTTCCCAGTCATAAAATAGGAAACCATGATGCTTTTCAATCTGTTTTACAAAATGGTCTGGAATAAAATAATAGAAATAAGAGTGATTTTCAGAATGGTTTACAAATAATCTAAAATAAATATCTTTGGTAACAAGGTTAAAGAAAGCAGGTTATATGTCTTCAAAGCTTCAACATTGTTAAGTGTTTAAAATGTTAAAACTTTAAAACTTAAACACTATTGTATTCTCACAGCCATAAATGACATTGAACAAAGAACTTTATCTTTTGATCTTCACACTCTTGTAAGGCAGGTAGACAAACGCTATTCCTATTTCACAAGTGAGAATACTGAACACCACGAAAGTTAGTGCTTGGCACAGTTTAAATACAAATTAGTACATTCCAGGAAGACTGGACCAGGACACAGCCCTGTACTCTCCCCACTATGAAATTCTACTTTTAAGCAGGTCCTCTTAAGACACATCAAGGTGATTTAGGTAGAACAATCACCTTATGAGGGGGGTTGCCTAAGAAGAAATTATACTGAATATGTCCTCATGGCATTTGTGTGTGTGTGTGTGTGTGTGTGTGTGTGTGCTGGGGATCAAACTCGGAGCCTTGCGCTTGCTAGGCAAGTGCTCAGGGCACTTTTAAAAGTTCATTTCAGAATGTAAACAGGGGAATTAGGGAAACTAGACAGCATGTTGTCTTTTCCTTGCTTTGAAACATTTTACTTGGAGAGGATTTGCATGGGGCCCTGAAATTTCTCTGCTCATTCAAGTTTTGGCTCTGTTTTTGTGGCATGAATCTACAGAACAGCAAATGCCATCACTTTTAATTCATGCATGAGTGGTGCCTGTATCACTCGACGGGTCTCAGCCAGGCCCAGCATACTCACAGATGGATGGGAGGGAAGGAGGCACCGGGACTTGGAAGTTTCTCCATCTCCAGAATAAAAAACAAGGAAAGAAGGAGGAACTAAGCAGTTAAAGCTGCAGCCAATTCTGGTTTATGTATGGGGCAGGACAAGTGCAATTGCAGAACTGCGAAAGCTGTGCAGGAGGAAAAGAGAGTCCTGGAGGTGTGTGAAGCCCAGAGATGGCACACCGAAGGTGGGTCACCCTTAGAAGTCCGGGACACCAGGTCAGGAATCTTAGCAGTGAGGATGTTTGTGAATCTGGTCCCCGGGAACTTGACTGGCAAGGCAGACAGAGGCTTCTGTGCTGAGTCAGGGAGGACACTGGCCAAGTTCACTGAGAACAGGTTCAAAGATAGAAGCCCAGACACACGAAACAGGGCCTGTGAGAGAAGACAGGAATCAGGAACGTAGTAGGTACTGCTTAAAGATTCTGTGAGACTTGGTAGCTGAGCTGGAGTAGAAAGAAAACAAAGTAATCGGATTCCAGACACAATGAAAGGGACTAACCATTGTCAGGAGGCTATGAGATCCTTGATTGTTTCTGTTGCCCCAGTATGAGGACAATACCAGGCACACTAGAGACTGTGGGATCCAGCACATTCCCATACAATGTATGTCCTTGGAGTAATCTCACAGGTGGTACCACAGAGCTATTATTAGAGAAGGAAAGGAAAATTTGGGAACCCTGGGTTAAGATTTCAAATCTTTGTAGTACTCTCTGCAACTGATCATTAGCCGACTTATTTTGCTCCCTGGTGTCACTTTACATATGCCACTAACTCACAGAGTTTCTTTCAGGCAGCTAGCCCTGACCTTCTCACCTTGAACACAGCCCATCAGAGGCATCAAAGCGAGAGGGAGGACAGGAGGAAAGGAACAGAGAAGGCGGGGACTACCTCTAGTAGAGATCTAAATTGGACAGACATTGAAAAGAAAGTAGTATATAGAGAGAATTCAGGTGGCTGTCCCAAACATTCTGAATTAGGATTGGGTCTAATCTGCAAAGGAATGTATAAGTGAATTGTGGCTGAATGAACAAATCAGTGAATGAATCAAAGAATCAACAGACTGATGAATGAATGATGTGTGTAAGAAAATGGCAATACAAACGTGAATAAGTACGTGTATGTATGTATGAAGGAGGAAGAGTTCAAAGGGTTGATGGGTGTAATAAATACAAGGAGGGCTACCCTGGCCCCTGGAGAGGGGTTGGTGACAAACTAAATGAGAGTAACAAGCCCCAAAGTTCCCCAGAAATCCTCACCCCTACAAGGGCTACAAGCATGTGGGGCAGGCATGCTCTCACAGCTGACAGCTTTCATGCTCAGCTTTCTCCTTCCCCCACCCAACCATGGAGAAGGGAGCAAAGAGGTGCCCAGGTCCAAGGACATGCCACTCAACGAGCCCTTTCTCTGGTAAGTCCCTGAGTTAACTCATTAGTGCCACAAAAGGACAGTCACAGATTGTGTAACTAATGCATAAATGCAAATGATATCCTGTGCTCTGAAAGACTAGGGACCCAGCATTGGCTGAAATAATACTTTCTAAAACTATTCTATAGTAGAGTGGCAAAACTGAGCTGCACAAAGCAAGGTGACTCACAGTTTGATTTCCTCTAGCCAACCTAGAAGGAAAAGTTTCTGAATGGCCTGTTGTGGTCAGCCTCTTCTGGATGGACATCAAATTCTCAAATGTTAGAGGGAGTGAGTCCTAGGATCACCTGGGGATCTTTATGAAGCTCATTCCAGCCCTTATTAGCATATTCCCTACCTAAGATGTAAGCGACTGGACTGCATGGGACCAAACCGGAAGCTGTTTACAGTGTCACTGACACCCAGTACAATGCCCAACAGTGTGGGCTTGGTAAGTGTTTTGTTAATAAATGAAAAACCTAGATTTTAAAATGATCAAAGAATTTAGAGCTTGAAGGATCCTAGAAATCAATCAATTACCTCATTATTTAATAGTAAAAATTAGGCCCAAAGTAGTGACAATTTTGCTATTATATATCTAACAAATGGCTAAATGTGGCTATGAAATTTCAGGAGAATTCAGATAGTATAAAGGTATAAATTAATCGGTACACTTATTTTGGCAAAGGGCAAGGCACCATTTTTAGGGAACTGGACAGATGATCTGATTGAAAGAAATAAAAAGCATGCTAGGATCATATTTATGTGTGAAGGTCATGGGTCATGGATTTGTCTCCTTCAGTTCCTGCTTTCTCCATTCTAGAAAGCTCTACTGCCAACAAAACCTTGTCTTCCAACCCTTACAAAGCACTACACATGTACATGGTTTATCAGAGAGGTATCATCTTCTTCTTCTTTTTTTTTTTTAATCTTCTTATTGGGCGAAAAGGGCATTGAATGTGAATTGACTCACCAGTGCTTCAGAGAAGATTTGGAGAGAGATGCATGTTGAGCAGGAATAATTTAGGTGGGATTCCATTTTGAGACATATGATCTCAATTATTAGAATGTTTTCATGAAGCAACAGTGAAGTGATAGTAACACAACTACAAATTTCAAGGGAGAAGCTACCTCTTCCTATTGTCAAGATCTAAGAAATAGTTCAACATTGAATTAATTACATCTTTTTCATTGGACAAAACCCAAAATAAAAACCATAGCTTCCACTTGCAGGTTAATTCATTTCTATTCTTCATGCGTCAAAGATCTATAAGTAAATCTATTTGGCTTTCAGTTGCTAGAAAGCAGGTTGCTACTTTAAACAAACAAACAAATTTTATCTTTTCTACCAAGGAGGATACTTTTCACACAGCCACTAAAACACCACCTAGAGAAGACATAAATGAGGCACAGTCATCTTCTTACACTGTGCTTTGGTATTTGAACAAGTAGAAGGGAACACTGATACAAAAAGGTGTAACTTTATCAAGCAGATGACCCATTTTGGACTCTGTCCATTCAAATGGCTTAAACTGAAATCAAGTGTTAACATCTGAAATATTTGGAAAATTCGTGTTTAATCCTGATTACAAAAATGTTTAGGGAAGCATGTTCTTAGCTGCTATATTTTCAAAGATAGCTCTTGTACATACCAACGACTGAGCACACAACTTGCATTAGCTGGGCCTTGCCCTCCTCTTCATCTTTGAAGCCAGCTGCTGAAGGGTGTGAGTCACAAGGTCACTCGTCATCCAAAAAGGATCACTTGACAAAGTGCTCATAATCATCCATGGGTTGGGCTACCAAATCACACCCAATACAATGTACACTGCAGATGGAAGATAAAAATCTTGGCAACCATATGGGGCCTACGTTATTGCTCAATGTACAATGTCGGTGAGACCAGACGGGTGCTCTTAGGACAGCAAGGAGTCATTTCTGAAACTAAGAAATGTGTGCTACTGCCTTGCTTGCCTTAAGATAACTGATGTATTAAATCTACCAGTCAACAAAGATGTTAAGACCTTCAAAAGGCCAGACACACAGTATACGCACCATTCTATAGGTTTATCCAAAGAACCCCCCTCAAAAAAAGGTTTTTGTTAAGCAAATATTCACTTATGTAAATTTAAAAATAAATAGCCTCTCAACTAGAGTGATTTTTACAGAATGCCAAAAGAGGGATGTAGGTTAATCTGTATTATAGTATTTAACCACATCCTGCTGAATGACCTCAGACAGGAAAGTGTGAAGGAATGACAACGACCCTCTCTTCCCCAGCATGGGCTTACAGTTCGTGGTCCAACCCAAGGAGCTTCAATTGCAGTAACTTTTCCCAAGAAACATTTTATGGTAAGAGATTATAATTCTAAGTGATAAGACTTCACATTTCTTCTTCAATTGCCCAGTTCATAGCAGTAAAAGTTGGCAAGCCCTTCCTCAATTCCATTTACAATCTATGAAATTAAAATGAGTCTGTGGTTTTGGTCAAGGCTAGTGAAACCAGGCAACTGGACTAGTTAGAAGAACAAAATGTTAAATTAGCAATTCTACTTCAATAAACTTATCTTAAAACAATAAAGATGAGAGCGAAGATTAACATTCAGGGACATCCAGAGCAGGACTGGTTTTATGAGAAAAATATTAATGTTCAATGGCCAACTTCTATATGGTAACTCTATTTAGTAATGAGGGTAAAAAGGACATCCTTTCAAGAACTAGAAAATGAGGAAATGAAACTTAATCTAGGCAGCACCAAACCAAAAGCAAGACATTCATCTAATTCTGACGTCTTTGAGAAGTGAACAAGAAAGAATTGAACAAACACTGTGAAAGAGGACATTCTCACCATCCCCTGTCTTGAAAAATTTAATTTTCTTGACCACCTAACTCATAATTACCTTACCAGAATAGAACAGCTTCATGCTATCCATGACATAAACCAAACAGATTTGTTAGATGCAAATGGACAAAGGTCTGATATCATTCAGGCTTAACTGGGGTGACTCTAGTTTCATCTTTAGAAACACTTCTATACCAAGAGATATGAAATGTGGCACAGACACTAATGTAGCCAAGTAGGTTAACTTGAAACCTAACAATGTGAGACACGCTGCCTGAAGAAAATAGAGATAACCTTCAAAGAATTTAGCAAAAGGAAGAATTAAGATCAAGAATTGGCAGTTTATTCTTTGCCATTCGTGGAGAGGCATTAGATCATAATTTTAGCTAATAGTCATTTAACTCTATGGGTTTAAGGCTTCTAAACATGCCAGATACGTAGTAGTACTTAATTCCATAACTACTCTATAAAATGGGTTTTATGACAGTGGATGAAGTTCATATCAACAAATAAGGAAACTTGGTCAGGGAGCATAAGTGATCTGCTTCAATTCTCTGTTGAGGGTGTCAGAATCAGGAGAGTGCAAACACTGTCTGATGCCAGAACCTGAGAGCCAGTCGGCCCACAGCAACATGCAGCACATGAGATAGGCTACATCTCCCCCAGAGACAGGGCAGGAATGAGTCATCAGATTCCATTTTGATCTAGAAATATTTTGCCGGATTTAAACTTGACTAGTGTCATCTGGAGGAACTTAAAATAATACAGCTCCCAAGGTCCATCCTAGCTCCTACTAAGTGAAAAGTTCCCGTTGCAATTCTAGCATGCAATGATGTTTGGGAATTAATAGCGCATGTTCTTCCTCCCTTGGCCTTGATACACACACTCTTGGAAGGCCTATTTGCAAATTGTACCATGCTGACAATGGAGCAAGACATTCTAGATGGCGCACATGAAACTCTCTTCACAGGAAAATGTATACTGTTGTGAATTAATAAATTAGTTTTCAGTTTTGTATATACTAGTCTTTTAGAAACTTGACCAGCCCAAATATGTTCATTTCATTCTGTGGTTTAAGTAGAGTGGCCAACCCTCTGGTTCCCCAGTTTTTCTGCTTTTAACATTGAAAGTCTCATATTCCAGGAGATTCCTCTGGTCAAACTGGTTGATGGGGTGACAAGCTCATCCCAGATCCGGTGAGACTGTCCTGTTTTAAAACTGGAGTCCTACATCCTGGCCACACTCTGAGTTCCAGGATAACACAGTCGATTGGTTACTCTAATTAGTCACATGTTACTGCCACAGTATGAGACTATGTAGTAGTTTGCTAACCTCAGATAAATTCTCTATTTTGTCTTTTACTAAAATATTTTATCCCAAAACCCAATGATATCCTGAGTTTTCAGGAAATAAAAATTTTGTTTATAATGAGACCTCATAAATATTGAAACATACAGTTGATAGGTCACTGTGGAGCTTTATTTAGAGAGAAAAAATACTAAGGATTTCTCAAAGATGGAATGCTCTGGAATTTCCTTTCCTAAATAAGACTGAAAAAATAAAAGGTGTGGGGCTATATAGTTCCAAATATTCCTAGGAAGAGATCCAAGGACCAAACCAGAAATATGACCATAAAAAGTCCATGGAGACCGCAGAAAAAACACTTTGGCTTCACCAAGTGTTCTCAGACAACGAGAGCTCTTGATGGCCCCCTTCACCATTCAGTGCCTCTCCGAATTGGGCTTGGGTTCTTTGTCCATTTTTCCAAATGATTATGTTTCAATTGAGTGCCTGAAGTTTCCCTGATACCTCTTTCACAGGCAAGAATTGGTTAATGTTGGGTCAGTCATTTATCTAGTAACACATCTGAATATTCATAAACAGGAGCTGTTTTAATGTTCAAAAACTGTGCTTCATGAATAATTCATATGTTTGACAGCAACCTATGTTATTTAATTTATTTAAAAACTACAATCAATATAGCATGCTGCTTCAAAACATAACAACCAGTCCCTTAACTGCAGTGTGCTTTAAAATTTCTTTCCAGTTATTCCTCCATCACACTGAACCACAAATATAGGGTAATTACTAATAATTCTATATCCATTTTGCATGCCACCACAATCAACATATTGATTGCTTTTTGATTATAATAAATGGTTGGTTAAATTGAAGATTTGTGATTAAGAATGTTAAGCTCTGATATTTACTTAATTCAGCTGCACCAATTTAGGTTCTACATGGTAATTTCATAAAAAGCTATTGAGAATCAGAGTAGTTATTTGAATCAAGTTATAAAGACAGCCCCATTTCCCCAGGAGAATCTGGCATTTAAGTAAATTACACCAAGTAGGGGTTTAGTTTTTCCTCTTGGAGTATACAAAAAAAAAAAAACAAACCCAAGATTATGCTCATTTTGATATGTAAAGAGAGTGAAGGAGAATTTTCTGTTAATTTTTCTTTTAGGATTTAAAGAAACAAGACTCAGAGAAAGACTGAATGAGGACTTATTTACTTAAAACTGTACCATAGGTATAAGAAGTATTAAGAATTATGAGGGAGGAATGGCAGAATAGTTACTTTGGTAGAGAATTTGAGAAATTATCTAGATTTTGGTTTATAGCAAAGAAAACCCATTTCGAAGAAGTGAAAATGACAACCAAGTTTTTGTGTGAACCCAGTTTTGTGATTAGCAAAGATTAGCCCAAATTAGAATGATCAGTGTCAGGAAATTCTTGGCAACATCATTCAGGCTGCACTTCCATCTCATTTCTTCTATTCTCTCTCAATGACCATCTCTTAAACCTTCCTCAGTTTTCATTTAAGAAATGTAGACTCTTCCCACAAGAACTGTATCTTCCGTCTCCAACAACCAGAGACATGATGACATTATAACAAAGCAGCTTTCATACTTTCTTAATTCTAAGTCTTAAATGTTTCATATTGTAATGCTTCAGAAATCATGATGCATGATTAATGTACCTCTTCCTTTTTGTTCCCCAAAAGATGTTCTTAACTGGCTGGCCTCACAATTCATATTGTTTTAGAATAGAGAAATTATGGTACTATCATTTGCTTATGGACTCAAGGGATCATTAAGACTAGAGTTTCCTTGGGCATATAATTAATCAGAGGCATGCCTGACTTTGTGCAGAAACCCAAGTCCCTCTTGTTCATACAGCTATTGTGAAGAAGTAATTCTTCCAGAAACCCTGCTATTAGTGCATCATGGTTTGCTTCCACCTCTCTCTTGAACACCACTTAAGGTGAAAGTCCTTCATCATCTCTTCTCCTGGCCTCTTTTCTCCACACTATTTTGTCCCTCTTTCCCTTTCTCAATCCACCACTTTTCCTCTTCTTTCCAAATCTGCCCACTGTGTTTGTGAGAAATCATATTTTCTATACACAAAGTCCACTGAAATTTCAGCATCACAAAATTTCTCTACATTACCTTGCCTAAACCAAAACCCAGACCTTCTGAAGGAAATTGTTTGCCCTGCAGTCCTTTAAACACTTGTTTCTCATTCTTCCACACTTGATGTATTTGGAAGTCAAGAGATTAGCTTGACAGGACTAATCGTCTCTCAACAGCACTACATTCAACCACTATTCTTCTACCCTTGAATACATATTCTTTCCCTTTAATGCCAGAATCTACATTTACTATCCTCTTTTTTTCATCTCTCTGTTTTTTTACTTCCTCCTCGTGTCCCATCGTTTCCTGTAAACCCTGGCTCCCCATCCACCAGCTCCTCTTCCCCAAGATGTGTCATCATTGATGACTGCTTCAGTGCCCATACAAAAGACCAGCCAGAACTTGTTTATTTATCTGTGTAACTCCAAATACCTACTCCAGTTGCTACACCTTAGACCTCACTGCCATGCAAAACTATTCTATCTCTAAAATCTTCAGACAGCTCATGAAACTTGATCATGATCTTCCTTCCTCGTATTTCTCTTATTCTGAAGGTTCCACCACTATTCTTGATTTTCTTGTTTCTTCACTCTCTCTACATTTTCTTTTCTATCTAATCTGGATCCTGTAGCTCATCACTTCTACCATTCTTTATCCAGTTTCCTCTATTGCCTCTTTCTGTGGTCCTTCTGTCACAGCTGTCCAGCAAAACTCCAAGCCTGGGGAGACTAGTCACCTGCTTTTCTGTGCTTCATTGCCTTTTGGGCATGAATGGGGAAAAACCTACACAAATACATATAACCAGGCCACTCTGAACTTATGGATTCCAGCCAAGTCCTCAGTGGCTGCCTGGCAATTGTTCTATTCTTCGGGTAACTTTCCTCCCACTGTTTGCAAAAACAGTATTAAACTTCTCCCTTCTATTTTTAACCTATGTGCAACCACTGCTCACTCTCCTCTCACATCGAGACTTTACCTCAAGAAAAAGGAATGATATGGGAACTTCTTCAATTTTGCAGTAGCCAATGCACAAATTTACTTGTGTCCATACCTCTTCTTCCTTATTTTCTCCATTGCCAAAATGAGAAAGTTGTCCTGTCTCTTAATCAAGTAACTTTTCTTTCTCATAACCTGATCGCATTTGGTTCCGCCATCTCTCAACATTATATTTTCACTTTTAACCTCACACTACCTTTTTCCCAGAAGCATTTAAAAAGGCTGCAGTATTTCTTACCTTGAAAAACAAAAATAAAACAACAACAATAAAAAACCCAACTCTCAACTCCATATTCAGACTCTTATCCTCTCCCTGTCACAGACAATGTTCTTCAAAGAAGTCTCTTCCTCAATATTTCCAGTTTTCACCCATCATTTATTCCTTTGCTATTGCAATCTGGGATTTTCTATCTACTGAAAACATTCATGGAGATATTTAGTGTCAAATCCAATGGATACTTTTGTGACCTTATTTGACCTGTCTTACATTTTGTTTCTTTAACCATATCATCTTTTTATAAACTCTCTTTTCCAGATTTCTTTGAAGCTTTATGTTCTTGGTTTCCATCCTAGTTTTTTGGTCTATTTCTTAGTCTTTTTTATGGGCATCTCTTCTGCTGCCAATCCTGTGAATGTGGGTGGTCTTCGGGGTTTTATTTTGGCTCTTTTCTCTTCCCTACTACATGATCTCCAATACTCATATGCCTACAGTTACATTCCATATTATATCAGTTTAGGTTTTCCAAGAAGCATCCACCAAGATATAATTACATGTTATGTTATTCAGCTTTTTACTACTATAACAAATACCAGAGATAATCATCTTGTAAAGAGAAAAGGTTTCTTTTAGATTACAATTTTGGAGGTTTCAGTCCAAAGTCAGTTGTTCCTATTGTTTTTGGGTTGTTGATGGTGCAATACACCACGACAAGGAGTGTGTAGTAGATCACATGGCACCCAAGAAGTAAAGTGAAGAAAGGAAGAGACCAGGGTCTCCCAATTCCCTTTGAGAACAGGTCCTCAATGACCTAAAACCTCTGATTAAGTCCTACTTCTAAAGAGTCTACCACCTCCCAGTAGCACCAAGCTGGGGACAAAGCCTTTAACACATGGGTCTTTGGGGACATTCTAGAACCAAACTATACCAGATGTCCAAGAGACTTATCTGTATCTGTGAAGGATAAAGAGGGGAAAGCAAGTGTAGGTTGAGAGAACATTCGGACTACATTATTATTTTGACACCTGTGAAAGAAAAGGCGGAAGAAAGGAGGACTGAATAGAAAGAGTCCAGGACTGCCAGGCACTTCTAAGGAGGTCCCAGTCAGGCCCAGGGGGAATCTTGGAGCCACAGTTGCCTGTATATAGCCTTGTGTCAGACAGGAAGTGTGCTCTTGGTGTGAACATGGTGCTGGACCTAAAGTGGAGCCTACTCTGTCAGTCAACCATTCTTCTCATAGCAGGTTCTGACTGTTGAAGGAGGTGTGAGCAATGCACTTTCATGGTTATCACACATACCAAAAAATTTCAATCTTAGTAGAGCGATTGGATCCCAATGAAGCTCTTTAAAAACATATAACATCTAGATCCCTGAAAAGTTTGATTCAGTGGTTTAGAATGGAGTCAGACATCTGCATTGGCATACACACACACACACAAGCCAGCCAGGGAATTCTGGTTCCCAGCCAAATGTAGGAGCACTGATCTTTATGCTGATAACTCAAATTGTTCTGCTCAGTCCAGATTTCCATGCTGAGGGCAAATTCCATATAATTAACTGCCTCCTGGTTCTTTCCATTTGGATGTCCGAAAATTAAAGCCAACACAATCTGCCCTAAGGCTGTTATTCCTCATACATTCTCTACTTCAGTGAATGTCAACACCTTTCACTTTCCCATAGTAGAAATAAAAACCTCTGGTACCATCATCAACTCTTTTCTCTACCTTATTCCCATGGCCAATTAATCAGCATATTTTATTGATTCTGGCCTCTTGGGTCCTGCTGTACATCTCTGCCCTTCCCATTGCCACTATGTTAGTTCAGCTTGTCATTCTTGCCTCTATTCTTGTCTCTTGCAGTTTCTTCTTCAGATTTCATCCAGGCAATCCTTCTGCGATGCAAGTCTGGTAATATCTCTCCATTAGCTCCTTATTATTCTCAAGATAAAGTCTAAAATTTTTATTATATTATACAAGACTACACATTTAGGCCCCCTACTTTATCTCTTGCCATCATCCTACCTCCACCTGAGCTACTTGTAGTTCTGGGAAACTGCCAGCTGAAATTTCTCCCTGGAATATACTGCCCCACCATCTTTCCTCACACATCTCTAGTCTCCAAAGACTCTATTACAATGTCCTTCCTTTGCAAACCTCCTTGGGGGCAATGTCTCTTTCCACTTGCACTAAGACTGTGTTGAATGCCCTTGCACTCCATTGCATCCTATCACTAGATGTTCCACAATTATAAATGTCATCTTTGAAGCTGTGAGCATGCCCTCTTCCCAGTAATATCCCAGCCCTTAGTGCAGTGCCTAGCACAATGTGTTTATATCAATAAATATTTGTCTAACTGAATGAACAAATGAGTGACTGACTGATATTTCAGCCTCTATACTTGACATTAGAGCACTAAGCAATGCACTGTGAAAGCTGTGAACAGGAGAAAGAATACAGACCTTAAATTCCAGCATGGCCACTCGCTGGATAGCCATGAGTGAGTACTTAAATTCTTTGACCTTCATTTAAACAGAAAAATACCCCTGTAGGTTGGTGGAATGATTAAAAGAATAATTTAAAATGCAGTACCTGTCATATGGAAGGTGTGCTCTAAAATTTTAGTTTCTTGACACTCTTCACTTTCATAAAAGCCTAGTTTAACTCTTCATCTAATTGAATCTAATATGCCTTCTTCATTTTCTCCCTTAGAATGGTTTCCTTCCTGTACATTAAGCCATCTTCCCACAACTCATCTACATAGCCACCTTCCTCTTTTCTTTGATTTCTTCCAAGAAACGATTCTTGTACCTCATTGCTGAAGCAGACACCACTAATGGTTTTTGCAGAAACTGTGGCGTCAGACACTGCATCAGATCCATAAATTACTGCACATTCATGTAAGCAAAGGATAGGGCTTGAATTCCCAGGTGGGAAATGATGAATATAATTGCTGAAGTGGATACCATTAATGGTTTTTGCAGTTGTGCTGTTAGATCCTTCATCACATGAACACTTCAACTCCCCAAAGCAACCGGGATAATAAATTCTGGTGTGCCAGAAATTCTTAGCCAGATCCTTGGCATTAAAACACAATCTTATGTCAGCATTTGGTAGAGACAAAGCAAAACCTAGGTAAAAAAAAAATCCTTCTCCCCCAATGCTCTTTAAAAAAACAAAACAAAACAACAAAATAAAACTGACTTGGGACTCTAGTTCTACACAGATTAATTAACTAACTTATTAAATCTGGTAGAATTTGCTAAGTGCATTCTATGTACCAAGCACTGTGAATGGTCTAGGGACATTTTCAGTTTGAAACAGCAAGCAATTTAACACAATAGTTAAGAGCATGGTCTCTAGATTCTGTCTATCTGAACCCAAGTCAAGGCACCATCATTAACTACTTTGTGTGACCTTGATCAATTAATTGCTTTGTGCATTAGTTTCTTCATCTGTAAACTGGGGATGTAGCCAGGTGTGGTGTCACATTCCTGTAATTCCAGCTCTCAGGAGTTTGAGGCCAGCCAGGGCTGCATAGTGAGTTCAAGTCCAGCCTGAACTACCTAGTGAGACCTTGTCTCAAAAAAAAGGTAAACAGGGTTGGGGATTTAGCTCAGTGGTTAGAAAGCTAGTCTAGCAAGTTTAAGGCTCTGAGTTTGATCCCTCACACCAAAGGAAAAAAAAGGTAAGCAAACAAATAAATAAACTGAGACTAATGATAGCACTTTTGTGATGAAGTTGTAAGAAATAAATGAGCTAACATATACTAAGGGTTACTTAGAACAGTGCTTACTACAATATACACCTTAAAAATATTAACCACTATTATTGTAGAAACATTGAGAAGCGACATCTAGCCTGGGCTTGATAACCAAGGAGGGATCCCTAGAGGAACTGATGTCTTAAACTGAAAGGGGAAGGATGGATGCAGCTGACAGAGTGTTTTAGAGAGTAAGAACAGTATGTACAAGGATCCAGTGACTAACATTCAAGGTGGAAAACCGTTGTGGCCTGCAGAATTTCTGTTAGTGTGAGTGTGTGTGTGTGTGTGTGTGTGTGTGTGTGTGTGTAGAGGTAGAAAGTCCATAGAGAGATGAGAGATGGAAGCAGGTGTTCCATGTCTTCCAATATGCCCCTCCAGTTATCCTTCCATGGTCTGCTCTTTGCCCCAAGGATGACGTGTCTGGAGTACTTTGGTAATGACCTTATTTCTAGCTTCCATTTGCACATGGCCCTGAAAGGCCCTCAAAGGAAGTGAAGAGTGAGAGTGAAATATCACTCTCCTAGTATCCCACCCTTCCTGTGGGGCCTCCATGAAGCATAGCTCCTTTCAAGCAGCCCTCTTCATCCAACAGTTTTCCCCAGGTCTGATGAGAGAAACCCGGCCCAGAACAATGCTTGGGGAGACAGGTGATCAAGCTTGATTATTGTCTAGATCTCTGGATATTTCTAACATCCACTAAATGCTTGTATTCCCACCCCACATGTTAGCCCTGTGGAGCAAAGAGAAGAAAGGCTTCTGTTTTCTCTTTGTATACCCTTTCATTCCCTGAAAATCTCTTAGGATCAAAAGGTATTGATTTCGAATAGTCACTTTCTCTAAGTTATAGTTTCATTGTTGCTTGTTGGGGAAGATGGCCTAACCATATGATAGAAATGTTATCCATTCTTGCTATAAAGTAAACGTTGTGTTCTGAATTTTTTGCAGCAGGGGGGCGTTGAGACAGGGTCTTGCTATGTAGTTCAGGCTAGCCTCGAACTCGCAGTGATCCTCCTCAGCCTCCAAAGTTCTTGATTTACATGTGTGTGCCTCCACACCCAGTTTGAACATTGTTCTGAATGTTTCATGGGTACCTCTGAAACATGGGTAGGTGACTTGGCACCAGAGATTGCTTAGAAGAAATACTTCCACTTAATGTGCTCACAATCTTTTACCTGCGGCATGAAGACTAGTAGTAATGTATATATAATACACTACACATTTCCTGGTGTGCAGAAAGTATTTCTTATACTTGTTATTATTTTTAAGTCACAGATGACACTGTGATGTGCTTATTGTTAACATTTAGGCTGTGATGCCAAAGGGCTGGCTCTACTGTACCCAGACAATCACAGTCCTATGTGCATAGCTTTTTTTTTTTTTTTTTGGTGCTAGGGATTGAACTCAGGGCCTTGTGCTTGCTAGGCGAGCACTCTAACCACTGTGCTAAGTCTCAAGCCCAACTTTTCTTCTTTTTCTGTTTTTTGTATTGCTTCTGTATGGAGTGGTGGTAGAAAGAGTTGTCTCAATTCTGTCATTAGCTTCCAGGTTAATCTGTCAACTGTTCTGGTCACCAACATTCCACCACTCTTATCTCAGGAAGTACATCTTTCTGAAGAGAACTAAATCAGCTACTACGGCTGTCCCAGATGCCAAACCTGCAAAGTAATCTCCTGTGTAACTTCCTCAAGACAACTAGCAGTTTAAATTTGCCAGGTGTGAAAGCTGCTGATATCACCAGTGTTGGCCTCCAGGGGCAGTCTGGTCTCTCGCTAGTCACTGCAGCTGAAATGGTCAGGTAGAAATAAAAAAAATTGGACTTATTTATACCAAACAAAGTCTTGATTCTAAAGGAAATAGAAGGGTACCAAACTGGTTTTGTTTACATAGTTTCCAGAGTTCACAGAAACCATATATTTTTCTTTGGTGTTGTTTCACTTGAATAGCAGACCTTTCATGAACTTTGAGCTTAGAACACTTTTGGTGTGGCCCTACGGTAAAATAGAGTGGTTTTCTGAGGGTTTTTTTTTTTTTAACCAGAATTCTATATCTTTTAGCTGCATGGACCTCGAGCCTATCTAGTCTGGCCCTGAGAAACACTGCTCACCTGCTGGTTAGCAGCCCTAGTCTCTGGAGAAGGAGTGTGTTCTGCCTAGTCCTTTGACTTTTTACTTGTATCTCCTGAACATAAAGAAGTCTTCCAGACTAGACAGCTTTGCTTATGACCTGCTTCTCCTAATCCTGTTAGTCTTGCCTGACCTAAATCATTGGTCATTACAGCTAGTTCTACCTCTAATTCAACCTGACATCTTTCAAAGTGTGGTCTTGGGACCAAAGACATCAGAACCACTTAGGATACTTACTAAAACAACCATTTCCCTTAACAAATCCACTCACCTAGCTATTAAATACAAAATGTTAGTAAATCAAATCCACAAGGTACTAAAAGAATAATATAAGTATTCAAGGTATGTTCAACTTGAAAATCAATGTAATCTATCATGTCAACATGCTAGGCAGAAACTGTATATGATCATATCAATTGGCATAGAAAAGAGATTTTGAACACCCATTCATGATAAAAAGAAAACTCTCAGTATATTAGGAATGGGGATTTCTATAAAACTTTTTTTAAAAGGAAAAAAATTTCAAGATCTATGGCTAAGCAAAAAGTTCTGAAATTTGACAAGATCCATCAAAGGAAAAAATGGGCAAACCATATCAAAATATAAGACTTTTGCTTTGTGAAAGACCCTGTTAAGAGAATGAAAATATAAGCCATAGACCAGGAGAAAAAGATTTGCAAGTCTGACAAACAACTAATAATTAGAATATATAATGAACTCTAAGAACTTGAAAGAAAAATAATTCAACTAGAAAAATAGCCAAAGGCTTAGAAAGACACATCATGGAGGAACAGGTACAGATGGCAAATAAGCATATGAAAAGATACTCCACATCTTTAGCCATTAGAGAAATAAAAATTACATCGATAATGAAGTAGAACATGTGTATATCAGTATGACTAAAAGCCAAAATACCAGAATACAAAATCAACAGAGAAAAATCAATTGCATTCCTGTACCCCAATAATGAACCCACCAAGAAAGAAATTGGGAAAATAATTCCATTCAAAATAACTTCAAAAAGAATTAAATACCTAGGAATTAACCTGACCAAGGAGGTAAAAGATCTCTATAATGAAAATTATAGAACTCTGAAGAAAGATATTGAAAATGACTCTAGAAAATGGAATGACATCCCTTGTTCTTCCATTGGCAGAATATTATTAAAATTGTCATATTACCCAAGACAATCTATGGAATCAGTGAAATTCTTATTAAAATACTAACAAAATTCTTCACAGAACTAGAAAAATCAATACAGAGTTTGATCTGGAATCAGAGAAGTCCCAGAATAATGAAAGCAATTCTGAGGAAAAAAAGCAAGGGTGGAGTCATCACTATACAGGACTTCAAATTACACCATAAAGCCATAGTAACAAAGAGAACACAGTACTATCAAAAAACAGAAGTGGCAAAGAGGATACAGAAACAAACCCTGAAATTTACAGCCTTCTGATTTTTGACAAAGAGGCCAAAACATGCTGGAGGAAAGGCAATCTTCAATAAATGGTCTCAGAAAAACTGCAGATCAATATGCAGAAAATTGAAACTAGATCCCTACCTCTTACCCAGTACTAGTATGAAAATAAAATGGATCAGAGATCTAGATATAAGACCAGAAACATTGAAACTTCTGGAAGACAACATAGCAGAAACACATGAAGCCATAGGCACAGGCAAAGCCTTCCTGAACAAGACTCCAGAAGCAGAGGAAATGCATCAATAATCAACAAATGGGACTGCATCAAATTTAAAAGTTTCTGGACAGCAGAGGAACAACAGAGTGAAGAGAGGTCCGACTGAATGAGAGAAAATCTTTTCTAGTGATCCTTCTGATAGAGAACTAATATCTACAATATGTAAAGAACTTAACACTGACCTCCACTGGATTAAGGAAGTAAGTGTGACTATAAGGAACCCAATTTAAAAAGGAAAATGAACTGAATAAATACTTTTCAAAAGAAAAAGTTCAGATGGCCAAAAAGTATAAGAAAAACAGTTCAACATCTCTAGCCATCAGAGAAATGCAAATTACATCGAGAGTCCATCTCGTCCTAGTTAGAATAGCTACTGAGTGCTGGCAAAGATGCTGGGAAAAAGGAACCCTCCTACACTGTTACTGGGAATGTAAACTAGTACAACTACTATGGAAATCAGTATGGAGATTCCTCAAAAGACTAAACATAGAAATAGCATTTGACCCAGTTATAGCACTCTTAGGCAGACTCCTGAAAGAATTAGGGCTGCATACTATAGTTATACAAATATACCCATGTTTATAGTAGTGCAATTCATAACAGTTAAGCTATGGAAATAGTCTAGATGCCTGTCAGTGTACGAATGGATAAAGGAAATGTATATACACCCAAGGGAATACAATTCATCCATAAAGAAGAATTAAATCATGTCATTTGCAGAAAATGGATGTAACTAGAAACCTTTATGTTAAGTAAAATTAGCCAGACTCAGAAAGTTAAATATGAAATGATTTCTCTTATGTAAGAAAACTAAAAATACATAAATTAATAAATAAAGGAGAGAGGACATAAATCAGAAGGTATATTTCTGGAGATGAGAAAGGGGACAAGCCAGAGTGGGAAGGAAAAGGAGAGGGGAGTAATGGGATTACAATTGATTAAGATGTGTTAAATGTATGTACAAACATCCCAAAATAAATGCCATCATCATACACTAACAAAAAAGTCCCAAATACTGACAATACCAAATGCTCTCAGGGATGTGGAGAAGTCCAGTGGCTTACATGTTATAGGTGGAAATGCAAAACAGTGGAACCATTCCAGAAAATATTTTGATAATTTCTTTAAGAACTAAACATGAAACTACTATACCACCCAGCCAATGCATTCTACTTCAGAGAAATGAAAATTTATATTCACACGAAACCTGTCCACAATGTCTTTACTAGCTTAATTCACTGTTATGATTTAGATCTAGAATGTCTACCAAAGACATTGATCTAGAATGTTCACAGGTGGGGGTTTTGGAAGGTGACTGGATCATGGTGGTACTGTATTCATCAATGGATTAATCCAGTGATGTGCTCATAGCTGCATGTGCTGTTAGTGGGACCTTGTCAGAAGGTGCAGGTCACTGAGGGTGTGATCTGGAAGGATATACCCCCTTCTTGACTTCTCCCTTCTCTTTCTGCTTCCTTGGCAGCCATGATGTGAGTAGCTTTCCTGTGCAACAGACCCTTTCACTTTCCATTTCTGTGTTTGCTCCTGCCAGCCATGGACTGAAACGTCTAAAGCTGTGAGCCAAAATAAACTTCTCTTCCTTTATATTTTGAGTGTTGGGTATTTTGTCCCACTAACAGAAAAGTGACTAAGGTATTCATTATAGCCCCAACTAGAAACAACTCAGTTTTGTTTTGTTTTGTTTTGTTTTGTTTTTGTATTGAAGATTGAGCCCAGGGTACTTTGAGCTACATCCCCATTTTATTTTTTATTTTGAGACAGGATTTTGCCAAGTTGCCCAGGCTGGCCAAACCTGAGCAGCAATCCTCCTCCCTCAGCCTCTCAAGTAGCTCGCCCAGATGTCTGCTAAAGGCAAATGGTTAAACATACTATAGTATGTCCATATCATATAGCATTACTGTATAGAGCAACAAAATGGAACAAACTACTGATTACACACAACTTGGATGAACATTCAAAGAATTATGCTGAGTGAAAAAAGGCAATCATTATGTATGGCTCCATTATATAATATGTATGATTTCATTATGTAATATTTTTGAAATGACAGGGAAACAAAACTGGTGGCCAAGGGTTAAAGATTGGGATGGGGATTAAGAAAGTAAGTGTGACTACAACAGGGCAACATGAAAGGTCTTTGTGGTGAGAGAGATGTTCTATTATACCCCTGGATTGTATCAGCATCAAAATGTGTGGTCGTGATACTGTGCTATAGTTTTGCAATATGCAACCAGGTAAAAAGAATGTCAGACCTCTCTGCACTATTTCTTATAACTGCATGTGAATCTCTAATTATCTCAAAATAAAAACTTTAATAATGAAAACATATCTGTTAGTATTGAATGATTATTTAATATTGGCATCATTTACCACATCAGTAATTACTTTGAATCTACCTGTAATGCCTTATTAAACTGATTTTGGTAAATTAAAAAGTAGATGAACACTCTGACTCTCTCCCTTCTTCTCCCCGTCCCTCCCCCACTTCTCTCTTAGATTTTAAAATTTTTTTAGTCAGGTTTTGTGTGGTGCCTGAAAGGCTGTATTTCTAGCAACCAACTCAGAAAGTTCTGATGCACGCTAAACCAGCACTTCAGGTAAAATTTGGCATCTTTCACCATCATTGTAAATTAGCCACTTACTAGTCCAAATACAGGATGATCAAAAAATTGCATATTTTTTGTTAATTTTTATAAGATAATATAACAGGAAATATGAAAATGGCCATTTTATTAAACGTATTCAATAATTTTTCTGTGTATGGTGTATCTTAAAACATTCAATACGCAATGCAACATTACAATATGGACATTCGTATCTACTTTCCTTCCGAATCTTTTTTGCATTATTGTCTTGCTTCAAACAACATAGTTTATACTGTCATCTTAACCTTTCCTTTGTTTGCTGTGGGTGGTATAATTTCCACAAAATGTCTACCCACTAAATGTAATGGTGAAGATGTCAATGATGAATGTCCTGACTGTTTTGCTATTCCATATTTTTCAGTTATTTGGTCTATTAGACCTAATCTAAATTGTGAATGACTTCTTGAACCTCCTTGTTTTGAATAAATAACAAATGAGTTCCATATTGTTTGGTCCAAAAGGTGCATAAATATTTTATAATAATATTTTTTCCTTGCTTTTGGATTATAGGATAGTTTGTTAAGTGTTGGTCAACTCTGTCAACACCACCCATAGAATTACTACAATCATTGACCACTATTGGAAATTTTTTTAGTTTCATTTTTTCTTTCAGGTTCTATTATTTCTGTATTATGAATATTATGTACAAGGAGATGTCTTGTTTTTACATTTCATAACACAGACTTTTCCTCCCTGATATGCTGACATTGCTCCCTTTTCAGGTTTTTTCTTTTGCAGATTTTTTGGCACTTTCTTCCTATTCAGTCTCAGGGTCCCAAACATGTCAGTTTTGTATTGTAAAAGAATATCATTGAGTTCTGGAAAAGTATAAAAACTATATCTAATGCACTTACAATAAGAGCTTTTAGGGGGATGTCTGAGAAGATGACAAAGCAATAAGCAGCAAGAAATCAACTTCTCCAAGACTTGGAATCCAGATACTGGAGAACAATGACTTGGGGAGGAATGGAAAGAAGGAGATGGATCCCTGGGACCCACGAAGGAGCTGAAGGAAAGACTGGAACTTGCAGAGAAAGTGAGGAGATGAACTGCAGTGCAGAGGGAAGAAGCAAACTGCACTCACCAACCACTCCCCCCCGCCCAGCATGTGGTGTGAGATATGAAGAGGCACGATGAGGATGAGAGAGTCCAGAGGCCTCCAGAGAGAGATGCACCGGTGGAGTGGAGCAGTGGATCTTGTGCACTACAAGGCCCGGTAAGTGACTCCAGTCCCGTGACAGGCATGTTCTTTGCATAGAGTGCTTGGTTGGATGCCTTTTTAGGGAGGGGTCAACTGAACCTGGGACTCGGAGCAGCCATGGGTTGGTTTTGTCTCAGGGCTACTGGTATTGACATACCATAGGAAATAGGTGAGTGACAGCTGCTGGAGATATCCAGGGTCAGGGAGCCATGGGCGGGCTGCCGAGGGACATCCAAAGTGTTGCTGGCTGAAGACTAGGGCCCCAGACCCACAGCTAGAGGCAAGGATCAGCTTGAACTTCTGTGGAGTTGAAGCACTAGATTCAGTCTCCCATCCCAATCATACTACAGGCTTGCTAGGCTTTTCAAGCACCCCACCTTAATTCTACTGCAGATTTACAGGGGTCACCCAGCACAGATCTGGGCTCTGTCTTGTACACCACCACAAAACTGTAGATGCTAAAAGATAACCATAGGCTTAAAGTCACAGAAAAGATTTTTTCTTAATTTTTTGTTTGTTTGTTTTTCTTTTCTCAATTGTCTGTTTTGTGCTCGCTTCAGCAGCACATATACTAAAATTGGAACAATTGTCTGTTTTTTGTTTTTTCATGAGTGTGAACACTGTTTTTAGTTTTTTTTTGTTTTGCTTTGTTCTTGCTTTTGTTTTTTCCTTCTTTGTCTTCTTTCTTCTTCACCAGTTTCCTAAAGTTTGAGTAATCTTCCTTTGCCCTTCATCCTTGCTTCTAATTTCTTTCTCTTCTTTTACTTCAGTTTTCTTTTGTAGAGAGGGTTCTGGATATCAAACTCAGGGCCTTGTGCTTGCTAGACAAGCACTCTACCACTGAGTTAAATCCTCAACCCCTCTTTTCTTTTACTTTTTCTTTTTTCCCCTCTTATGCCCTTTAAATTATCTCCACTGAGGGTAAACTTGCTCTATTAAGTGGATTCTTTTTGTATCTAATTTTCTCATTGGTTTTAGATTTTTTTATGTAACAATAAAGCTTTTGCCTATGGCTAAAGATGGAAAATTAATAGTTATCACAGTTTGTCATTTTCTGGACTGTACTTGATGTACTGGTCATACTACTTTAGCCAAGATGACATAGTTGTTGTGGTCAGTTGTTCTTTCTTGTATGCCAATACCAAGATTTTCTGGGGGTCATAAATAGTACCATAGTCTAGTACCAAAGAACTGGGTGCTGGGTCAAACAGACACCAACCTTTAATACTTAACAAATTGAAGAGGCAGGATCTCAGAACAGACATACAAGTCAAAAGCCAACTAAGAGTAGAAGAGATCTCTGAGAAGTAATCATTTCCTAAAGAGGTCTCAGTAGTAGTAACAAAGCTGCCTGCCATAAGCAATTTACAAACATCAAAGCAGGAAACAAATTTAAAAAATAGAAAAAATTTTAAAGTAATATACAACCCCAGACCTCCAGCTTGCCCAAAACAAATCCAGGGGGCATTGAGGCAGAAGAATCAAAAGCCACCCAGCTAGACTTTCTGAAATGGCAGCAGCAGACGTAGTAGAGCAGATGAATGAGGCTGAAGAAAAAAAATCAGAAATAATTGCACAGTATAGTAAACAGATGATGACTATAATGAAGGACATGGTTAGTGACTCTAGAGTAGATATAATTTTTTTTAAAAAGGAGCTTAGGAAAATGATGGAAACATGAATGCCATAGGAAAGAACTGGTATCCATAAAACAGATTCAAACAGATATCCAGGAGATTAAAAATTCTATTGAAAGTGTACTCAGAAGACTCAATCAATGCGAAGACAGGTTTATAGCAACCACCAAAGGAAAAACTTCTTAAAAATAGCAAGGGACCACAAAAAGTCAATCCAACAGCTGCTAGATGACACAAATAAAATAACATAAGATTCATCGGAACCAATGAAAAGTCAGAAAAAAGCACAAAGGATACAAAAAAATCTGTTCACAGAAGTAATAGGAAAAAAATTCCCAAGCATGGAAAAAGAATTTGTGAGGTATACAGAACCCCAATTAGCGATAATGAGAAAAAACTACACGTAGGCATATAACAGTTACGATTCCAAAAATTCAATACAAGAAGAAAATATTAAAAGTTGTTAAAAAAAAAAAGAAAGAAAGAAATCACCCATAAAAGAACACTCTTCAGAATCACAGTAGACTTCTTAACACAAACCATTAAGTCAAGGAGGGCTTGGAGTGAAATATTTCAAGCCCTAAAAGAAAACCACCTCCAACCCAGATTGATATACTCTATAAAATTATCTTTCAAACTTCATGGAGAAATGAGATATTTCCATGACAAAGAACACCTGAAGAAATTCATGACCATCTAATCAGCATTCCAAAAAGTTCTGAAGGATATTCTAGAAAAAAACAATGAGGACAACAATTCCATGAATCACAATAGAATAAATCCACCAGGCAAGGCAAGCCATTAGACAAAAGGGAAAAAAGGGGAACTAACAACAGGAAATTAATGTGATGAGGATAAATCAATACATATCATTTATAACCATCAATGTAAATGGCCTCAATTAACCACTCAAAGGAAACAGATTGGCAGAATGGATCAGGAAACAAGATTCAATAATAAGCTGTACACAAGAAACACATTTAAATCAAAAATAAATTCATACATTGAAACTTAAATGAGAGAAAACAATACTCCATTCATCAGGAACCCAGAAAAAAGAAGAAGTAGCTTTTCCTATTTGTAGACAAAGTGGATTTCAAGCCAAAACTGATCAGGAGACAAAGAAGGTCTCTACATACTTGGTAAGGGAAAAATTCAAGAGGAAGCAATAACAATCATAAACACATATTCATCAAATACTGACACATCCAACTATATAAAATAAACACTAATTGATAGGAAAAATCACATGTGTACCTATACTCTGAGAATGGGGGAACCTCAACACCCCACTGTAATAAATAGATCAATCAGATCAAAAAATTAACTAAGAAATCAGAACTGACCCAAACCTTTGGAGAAATGGACTTAGTAGATATCTACAGAGTGTTTCACCCCACAGCCACAAAGTACACATTCTCTTCAGCAGCACATGGTATCTTCTCCAAAATAGACCACATACTAGCTCATAGAACATGCTTAAGAAAATGCAAAAGAATGGAAATTATACCATGCATATTATCAGATCATAGTGCAATGAAATGGGAAATCAATGGCAAAATAAATTACAAAAACTATATAAACACATGGAAATGAACTAAAACCTTCCTGACAACAAATGGCTCACAAATTAAATTAAAGAAGAAATTAGAGAGTTTCTACAATTAAACAATAATGCCAATATAACATACTGGAAATTATAGGAATCAAAGAAACAGTCCTATGAGGGAAATTTGTAACAGTGAGTGTCCACATCAGTAAAACAGAGTGAGCTCAAATAGATAAGCTAATGTTGAACCTCAAGATTCTAGAAAAAGAAGAGCAAGTCAAGCCCAAAGCTCATATAAGGGAGGAAATTATAAAGATCAGAGTAGAAATTAATGTGATTGAGACTAACAAAACAATACAAAGAATCAATGAATAAAGATTTGGTTCTTTGAAAGATTAAATAAATTGACAAACCCTCAGCCAAACTTATTTTTAAAAAAAAAGGAAGGAAAAGACTCAAGTCCATGTAATTAGGAACAAAGAGGGCAAAATCACAATGAATCCTGCAGAAATCTAAATGATCATCAATATCAACTTAAAAACCTGCACACTAAAAAAGGAAAACTCAGAAGAAATGGGTAGACTCCTAGATACACATGAATTCCCAAAGCTAAATCAAGAAGATATAAAAATTCTAAATAACCCAATATCAGTCAATGAAATTAGAGAAGTAATTTAAAAATTACCAACAAAGAAAAGCCCAGATCCTGATGAATTCTACAAGAATTTTAGAGAAGATCTAACGTCACTATTCCTCAAACTCTTTAATGAAATTGAAAGGGAAGCAATACTCCCAAAGTCATTCCTGGAAGCAAGCATCATCCTGATATCAAAACCAGAAAAGGATCCAGCTGAAAAAGAGAACTACAGGCCAATCTCCTGCATGAACATAGATGCAAAATTCTCAATAAGATACTGGCAAACAGAATGCAGCAAATCATCAAGAAGATTATACACTATTACCAAGTACGATTCATCCCAGGGATGCAGGGATGGTTGAACATACACGAATCAATAAATGTAATATAATACACCACATTAGCAGAACCAAAGAAAAAAATCACATGATTATCTCAATAAATGCAGGAAAAGCATTTGACAAAATCCAAAACCTATTATTCATGATAAAAACCTAACTATTCGTGATAAAAACCCTAAAGAAAATGGAATAGAAGGTCTTTTTCTCAGTCTGATAAAAGTCATCTATGACAAATCAATAGCCAACATCATTCTAAATGGTCTAAAACTCAAAGTTTTTACTCTAAAATCAGGAAAAGACAAGGATGCCTACTATCACCACTGCTATTCAATATAGTTCTGAAAACATTAGCCAGAGCAATTAGACAAGAGAAAGAAATAAAAGGAATATGGATAGGAAAGGAAAAAGTTTAACTACCATTATTTGTAGATGACATGATACCCTGCACTGAAGTCCCCAAAATGCCACCAAAAGACTCCTAGAATAACCAAATTTGGCAGTATAGCAGGATACAGTCAACACTCAAAAATCAATAGAATTCCTGTACACAAATAACAAACTCACTGAGAGAGAAATTAGGGAAACCACACTTTTCACGATAACATCAAGAAAAATGAAATACTTAGGAATCAAACTAACAAAGGACATAGAAGACCTATACATTGAAAACTACAGTACTCTAAAGAAGGAGATTGAAGAGTATATCAGAAAGTGGAAAGACATCCCCTGTTGTTGGATAGGCAAAACCAATATAGTGAAAATGGCCATACATCCAAACTGTTGTACAGATTTAATGTAATCTCAATCAAAATATCAATAGCATACCTCACAGAACTAGAGAAGGCAACCGTAAAATTCATATGGAATCAGAAGAGACCTAGAATAGCAAAAGCAATTCTTGGCAACAAAGGCAAGGACAGGGGATCACAATCCCCAATTCGAAGTCATACTACTGATTTCCAAATGAGTTGTACGACTTTACACTCCCACCAACAGTGGAGAAGCCTCACTAACATTGGCTATTGGCTGATTTCTTGATGATAGCCTCTGTTTCTGAAATGAAAAGGAATCTCAGTGTTGTTTTAATTTGTGTTTTTCAAATAGCCAATGTGTTGAACAGTTTTTCATGTAGTTATTTGCTATTTGTACTTCTTCACCTGAGAAGTGTCTATACATTTCAGATTCCCATTTCTGGATTGGGTCATTAAATTAAGGAGGATTAAAAAATAAATTTGGAGTATTTGATTTTTTTGAGTTCTTTATATATTCTAGATATTAGACAAAGACATAATTATTGACATAGAGAATCTGTGTATTCAGCATTAAAAAGAAAGAATTCTTGCCATGCTACAAAAGAAATAAAACATGAAGATGTTATGCTAAATGAAGTAAGCCAGTCATAAAAAGACAATACTGTATAATTCCACTTTTACGGTCAAATTCACAAAGACAGAAGTTAGAATGGTGACTTTTAGTTGTTTTTAATAGGTACAAAGATTTAGTATTGTCATAAATAGAATTATGGTGATGGTAGCAAAATATAAAAGTACTTAATTTCACTGAACTGCACATGTGAAAGTGACTAATGGGAATTTTTAGATTATTTTTTACCACAATGTCGGGGGGTTTTGAGACAAGGTCTCACTATGTAGTTCAGGCTGGCCTCGAACTCATGGAGGTTCTCCTCCCTTAGTCTCCCAAGTGCAGGGATTACAGGTATGTGCCATCACACCCAGCTTACCACAGTTTTTAAAAACTTGGTAATAGAAAAACAAACAACTCAATTTTATAAATTGGGCTGAATATTTGAACAATTACTTCCCAAAAGATATACAGATGAAAAACAAGTACATGAGAAGATATCCAACATCATTAGTTGTAAGGGAAATGCAAATTAAAACAACAATGAAGGAAAAAATAGATACCTATTAGGATGGCAAAAACTAAAACTGCTATCTATACTAAGTTCTGGGAAGTATTTGGAGGGATTTAAGGCTTCAGACAATGCTGGTGGGAATATAAAATAATGAGTACTTTGGAAAAGAGTTTGGCAGTTTCTAATGAGACACACAGTTACCATATGTGATCCAGCCTTTTCATTTGTGTTGGATAGGGTTCTCTGGAGAAACAAAATAAATAGGAAAAAAAATAGCAAATAAACGTATAATTATGCAAGGAGTTTTGTTAGATAGGCTTACAGGATCAGAGGTGGAACTGTCCATAATTGCCATCTGCACACTGAAGAGCTGAAGGATCCAGCAGCTGCTCAGCCCAAGAGGATGGAAGCCACAGAACAAGAGGAATTAATGATAGAGCACCCATCCCAGGTCAAAGACCTGGGAACCATGAGAAAGTCACTGGTATGAATCTGCATGGGGAGGCTAAAAAACCTGGAGACCAATGTCCACAGGGAGGGTAGCAAAAGACACATCCACTGAAGCAGACTAGGGTGCTTGAAAACACAACAACTTCCTTTTTTCTCTACAAACCTATGGGTTGATGCCATCCACAACAAGGATAGGTCTTCCTCTCTTAGTTTGCTGGTCTATAGGCCAATCATCTCTGGAAACACCACATAGACACACCCAGAATTGTGCTTTACTAATCTGCTAGGTATTTCTTAATCCACACAAGTTCATATATCATGATTAGTGGTCATACCACTCTAAATATTTACTTTCAAGAGAAATGGAAACATATATCCAATACAAATATTTGTCTTAAAATGTTCATAGCAGTTTTATTTGTAATGATTGAAGAGTAGAAATAGCCCAAATGTACATTAACAGGTAAATGGATACAATTGTGGTATATCCATGTGATAGACTGTTACCCATCTCTTTTTTATTACTTCTTTTCAGTAAAAAAAGGAGACACAAAAGAATCTAAAAGTAATTATATTGAGTAAAAGAAGCCAGATGCAACAATATTGTATACTTATTATTTAATTTGTATAAAGTCCTAGAAAATGTGAACATTTAAAATGATAGAAGGCAGATCAGGGGTTGCCCACATGTGGGAGGAGGAAATAGAAGGGAAGAAGAGATTACACAGGAGTATGAGGAAACTCCTGGGATCATTGGACATTTTCATTATCTTGAGAATGGTGATAGTTTCATGGATGTACACATATGTCAATACCTACTATGATAGCTTTTAGTTGCTGTGACAAAACACCTGATTTAAACAACTTGCAGGAGGAAGGGTTTATTTTGCCTCAGGGTTTCAGAGATGTCAGTACATGGTTGATTGGCCCCATTTCTTTTGGGCCTGTGGTGAAGCCAAACAACATGATGAAGAACACATGGTGAAGTAAAGCTGCTCACCTCATGGAGGCTGGGAAGCAGAGAGAGTGAGTCAATGCCCAGGGACAAATTATACCCTCCAAGGGCACACTGCCAGTGACCTATTTGCTTCACCTAAGTCCCACCTCTTAGAGTTTACACTACCTCTTAATAGCACCACCAGCTGAGGACCAAGCTTTCAATACATGGTTAGATCCAAGTTGACAGTCTACCCTTAAGCTGCAAAAGTTCATGCCCATTTCACAGTTCACAATGCACTCAGTCCATCTCCAAGAGTTCCCAAAACCTTAACTTTCAATATTGCTCAAAAGTCCAAGTTTAGTGTCTCCTCTGAGATTCAAGGTAAAGTCTTAGCTGTGATTACCTGTAATAATCCCCACCCAAAAAAATAAAACAAAACAAAACAAAACAAAAAATCCATACTTCCAACATACACTGACACGACAGGCACAGGGTAAATATGACCATTCCATAAGGGAAGAGTGACAGCCTAGAAAGGAAAGATGGGACCAAAGCAAGACTGAAACCCACCAAGGCAAATATTAACTCCTATAGCTTCATGTTAGGCATCTGGGGCATGTGATGGCAGCATGTGTGCCCCCAAAGGGCTTGGGAAGCCCCAGCATTATAGTCTTTTTGGCTGCAGCCATATGTCTTGACTCAGTCTAGCTCTATTTGTTGCTTGTACATTTACTCAGTAAATGTTCCACATACTTGCTGTCACTAACTTTCTGGAGTCTCCATGGTTGCTTCAACTTTACTTTCCTAGCTTCATGCATTATTCTCTCTGGAGCTGCCCACAGGGACACTGATTCTTCAACATACTACTGTCCTTCCTTTGAAATCTTAGTGGAAGCCTCTGTGACCCCATAACTTGCATTCTGCATGTCTACAAAACCAGCATCATGTGAGTAGCACCAAGGGATGCTGCCAATGGAAACAGTGATTGGGCCTCCCTAGACCTCAGCAGCAGTGGCCTATAAGTACTCGGACAGCTAAACATAGTGGAACATGTCCCTAGGCTGCCCTGTGTAAGCAGGACACCAGGACACTCTCTTCTTCAGCAAAGTCTTCCAAATGAATTTACAATTTTACACTCTTGACCCTGTAGTGGGTAGAGTCTGGCCAATTCCTGAGATGTCTTCAAGGCATTTTTCTTATTGTTCCTGTGCAAAGTACTTGGTTTCATCTTAATGCCATTTATCTCTTCAGAAACCACACTTCCTTGACCCTAACTTTACGTTTGCTTCTTTTCTGGCTGAACTGAAAGATTTTCAAACCTTTATCCTCTGCCTTTGGCTGCCAATTCTCACTGTAAATCTGGCTAAAGAATCCAACAGTACCCATGCAACTGCATGAATACTCTGCTGCCTCGAGATTTCCTCTACCTGATTAATTAGCCCATCACCTTTAAACTCTGCCTCCCACATAGTCTTGGGTGATGAATAAAATACAGATAATTTCCTCGCAAGAATGAAATGCATACAGCCTCTACTCCAATTCTCCAAAGAGTCTTTATTATCATCTGAAACCATATGAGCCTGGCCTTTACTCTTCTCATTTCTATCAGCATTCTGTTCTTCTGAGTTCCCATAAAATTTGCCCTTTAAGCTTTGCTTACAACATTCTAAGCTTTCTCTAGTGTGTTCCTCTGACCATTTCTGAGCTCTGACAAACAAGTTCTAAAGGCCTCTGAACCACATGGTTCTGAACCACACGATGTGGTATAGTCACAATCATGACCCCACTCCTGGTATCAATTTCCTGTGTTAGTTTTTGTTGCTGTGACAAAATGCTTGAGTTAAACAACTTAAGGGAGGTAAGGTATTAACCTTTTTGCTTGGCCCCACTGTAGACCTGAGAGAAGGCAGTAAATACATGGTGGAGCAAAGCTGCCTGCCACATGGCATCAGGGAAGGAGGGAGGGAGAGAGAGACAGAGAGAGAGAGAGAATATACTGAGAATATACCTTTCAAAGGCACAACGCCAGTGACCTACTTCCTCCAATTAGGCCCCACCCCCTAAAGTTTCCACTACCTCTCAATAATACCATCAGCTCAAGTGCTAAACTTTCAACATATGAGTTTTTAGGGGATATTCCAGATCCACATTGTACTACTTAATAGATTATGCACATTAAATTGTGTAACTTCTTTATGTCAACTTTAATAATGCTCTTCACAAAATAAAGAAGGGAGTTTTATGAACTCAGACATGATCTGCGTCAGTGGATTCCATCTGTTGGTGGAGAAAGAGATTAAGATCATAATGATTTGGAATTTTCACTTTGGGAAATAAGGAAGAGATGAGATGAGATGGGATGAAAACAAATGTTGCTGAGCTTCTAGTATGCAGAGTTTTGAAGAAGTTAAAAATGGTATATTTAGACAGCATTTAATAAACATGGAAGGCCTCAGAGTCACAAGATATTGGGGTCAGAAGGGATCTAAGAGAGCTGAAATATAGTTCAGTTTATTTTATAGATGAGGAAATGAATCCAATAAAGATAAAGGCTCTTGCCTTAGGTCACACAACTTACAGAGCTAAAAGAAATGTGTATCTTCTGAGGTTTACTTCAGTGTTGTTTTATTCTGTATCTAATAGTTATTTTAAAAAACCCTCGGGTAATTGCTAATCTAGGTTGGTCTATGGAAACAGAATAAGAGAAAATACCATTAATTCTGCCTTGAGATTTCAGTCCCCAACCCTCTGAGAAAAGATAATATTCCTTGTACAGCAACATGATCCTCATGGCCATCCTAAGGGCCTGGGAAACTTGGAACTTTACATATAATGTGAACACCTTCCTGCTATGGTAAATTCAGCTATAACATTGGTCTTGTAAAAACATGTGATTTGTATATTAGAAAACAATATGAGCATAATGCAAATTTTCTTTTTCCTACAAGCACAATCCAAATCTCCCTTTGTGATCTTATGAGCAAAAACCACTTAGCTGAAACCAGAAAACTGCACTCAGTTTAACTGAGCTACACACATATATACTTAGCCTCAAATAGCTCCTGTAAGTCACAGTCATTCACATCTGATGTCTGAACTATTCTTCTAAGTTCAGATACCTTTCTTCTCATCACTTCACAACAAATCATAAGCTGTAACCCTTTCAGTGCCCATTTTCACAAATTTCAGAACTTTTTAAGGCAAAGTGCCACATTTATTGTGTTGTCTATGAATTTCTTAACCAATTAACATGTTTAAGACTGTTCTACCATTTTTATTAGGTTCCTCTACCTTTTAAAAAAAATCTGTCACTACAGAAATATTTGAGTGTTGTCTCCCTAAGCCCATTTTCCTCCATAACCCTTGGGTTTTTACTGCAATATTGCACAGAGCATGGTTATTTTCATAAAGGCACTGTATGACATTGGAGTAGAAGTATGTTGGGAGTATAGATCCTTGAAAACTAATGTTGGATCCAGTAGCTATATAAACACATACACACACGCATGCACACACACACATTGTTCAATCTACTAGGATGGTTTCTTCTCACATGAGTTAGTTTCAAGACTGAAAGAGGAAGAAAGTAGCCTTTTTCAGGGTCATCCTCACAATGGTTCTTAGCTGCAGGATGTGGCTCCCTTGTTCCTCTTGATTGGTGACTTATTCAAGATGAATGAAGACTATAAACATTGCCCAACCAACAAAGACAAGCACGTAATCAGTCACATATGATGAACCAGACTTAACTGTGACTCCCCCCCCACCTCCATTAGGCTCTCAGGTGCTGGAAAAGTATAGGTCAAACTATGTTCCATCATGATCTCACTCAGATCACATAGGGAACTGAATAGAATGAAGGTCTTTGGGCCCCACTCTAGAGCTGCAAAATTGGAGCCCCTGGGGTTGCTACCAAGGAATCCGAATTTTGACAGGTATTCAGCGTCCCTGGGCACCCTCATCTTTGGACTGAAATCATGGGACTAGGGTATGAGCATGCTGGATTGAAGCAAGATACATGATGTAGGACCAGGTTTACTAGGTGCTCGGTAATAGCCAAACCACTCTTTACCTAAAACAGCTAGTTCTTACTGTTTTATGCATCATTAGTTCAGTTACAATGACTTTTGTCCAATTTTAGAACATTATTGTTAATGATTTGTCATGGGTTCCATGTGCTGACCTATAGTGGGGGGGTTAGTAGAAAGGAAAGAAAGTACCAGAGAGGGGCTTTCTATATGCTTTGTAGCTGGCTCATTAAGCTCATATCCCATCTGTCTGTCAACACTTTTTTTTAGAACTTTGAATTCGCTGGTGTATTCTGAAACAAAGATAGGACATCTGTAGCTTCCTAATGAACAATTTCTCCCTTCTATAATCTAGCCACTGATTAACTGACACTAAGTTCTGTATTTGTATACAAGATAAGCTAGGAACAAAACAGCAATAAAAAATTTCACAGAGATTATGAGTACATTAAATTATTTTTCCTGGGGTAGATAACCATTATTGTAATGTAGCACACAGCAATACCTTGCAAACATTAGCAAGTGCTAGTGTGATATTTAACATCTTTCACCTTGGAAAGTGAATACTTAATTATTATTCAAGTCACAGGCAGAATAATGAAGTATCTTAACTCCTTCCTTAATAGTTTCAAATATGTATTATAAAATAACTCTAGTGCTTAATATGCTAGGAGAAAAAGAGCAGTATCATATTGTACACACTATCTTCTAGTATGTACAATATGACATTGTAATGAAGATGTAGTTTTTGAAATAAGCAATGAAGAAAATGGACACAAAAGTGTGCAGGATTAAAATGGATTTGCTTTGTCTCCCATGAAATTATTAAAACAAGAGCTACCAAGATGGAATGTATTATGCGTGTTTTGCAAAATGGCACCACTTATCTGAGAATCTATGTGAGACTTAGCTAAGTGCTGGAATCCTCCATTCCCAGAATTCAGACCACAGTTCATCTTACCCACTGTTTCTCTAAACAATACTTTATTGTTCAAGAATTCTCACATTCTGACGGTATGGCAATGTCAAGTTTAGTGAAGTATTTTATTCATATTTACAAATGACTTTCCAAAGGGAAGAAATAAATAACGATTTCCAGAGAGAGGAAAAATAAATATGACAAAATAATGATCATTGTTAAATCTGAGAAGATACATAGGACTCATCGAACTATACTGTCAACTTTCCTGAATGTTTGAAAATTTTCATAAGAAAAATTGGAGAGAAAAAGGAATGCACACGTTAGCTCCTCAAGTCCATGAAAATATTTTCAGTCTGAAATCATAGTCAAGCCTGTGAACATGGCTTGGCGTGTGATTCTAGGTTTGTGGCTCAGAGTGGCACTCCTTGAAAGTTATGGCCAAAGAAGAAGGAAGTAAAACCTGAAACTGCCCTACCCAACTATAATTCTTTGATACTTAAACATCAACAATAGTTTTCTATCCTTAGGTCCATGCTTGTAAGATTATACCTTTTTCTATTGTTGACCAGACACTGCATTGTCATAGTCTGGAGATCAAAATGAGAAGCTTCTGCAGAGAACAGGTTTTCTGTAGTCTTCAAGTCCATGAGATTATAAAGCAGGAACATGTTTTTAAATAGACTGGAGTCTGTCAATACATTTTATTTATCAAAATAAATGACAAAGTGAATTTATTCATGGAATGGAATAGAGATTTTTCTCCCGGAAGTCCTACATATTAATATGATACACATGTTTATATTTGCCTATGTATGCTATATGTTTTCATTTAGGGAACCAGAAGTAACAGTTTCATCTCAAATTCTCCTTTTCTCCCTCACCATTGTCATCTTTTTTCTCCAGTCCCCATATCCTGTTTTCAGAATGAGGAGGAAGGCTAAAGTCCTCACAAACCTCCCTGAACTGGTTAGCAGTGCCAATTCGTTTTTTTTTTTATTTTAAACCAAGAACATGTATTAGTACATTTTACATATAATGGTCACATTCATCACATTTATTTTGTACCTGTACATGATGCATCTTGGTTCTCCCCCCTCTTCCCCACCCCTCCCCTCTGTTCCCTCCCTCCTTATTTACAGCAGGTTTATTCATAATTTTCTATATTTTCCCTTTTCTTTCCTTTGTTGCCTTTCTGCTTTTCCCCCTTCTTTCTTTCCAGTACTCCTCTCCTTTGTATATTATCTTTCTTTTATATAACGTCTATTACAACTCTTTGTCCTTATTTACAGCTATGGTTTCTCATATCAGAGAAATAATTCGATGTGTACTCACGAGTGTCTGATTTATTTCACTTAAAAGTATGCTCTCAAGGAACATCCATTTACATACAAATGACTCTAGTTTATCCTTTTTATGGCAGTGTAGTACTCCATTGTGTAGAAAAACCACATTTTCTTTAGCCATTCACTGGTTGTTGAGTGCCGCTTCACTTTAATTTACAGGGAAATTTTCTTATTTACACTTCTCAACCCCTAGCACCCCCCACCAGCCACCGGCCTCATGATCCCTCCAATCAATAACGTAAGTCCTCCTTCTCTGAAACAGAAACAATGATATTATGATACTAACTTCCCTTCCCATTCCCCTCTCCCTTTCCTCCCTCCCTTCTTCCCTTTCCTATCAGTTTTCATTTCTGTAAGACCAACAAATATCCATGTTCTGAGTTCCCAGTATTAGCCTTTAGTCTACCTGATGTCTTAGCACTTCCATAGCTGGTTCCCTTCTGCACCTGCTGTACATTCTACATTCCATGGAAACCAAAGAATTCTTAAAAAACGTTTAAACTGGGGGTTCAATCTCAGCACTCTCGGAGGCTGAGGCAGGAAGATCACAAATTTGAGCCCAGCCTGGGCAACTCAGGAACTTAGTGAGACATTGTCTCAAAATACAAAATTTTTAAAAAGGGAGTTGAGATGTAACTCAGTATGAAGGCCCTAGGTTCAATCCCTAGTATCACAAAAAAATGTATTTGTTAAATGCAGGTTTCCACATGGAGGCGGTATATCTAACGTGGTCAGCTGGACCTAGGTATATTCGGTAACAATCCCTTTGGGATAGCCCCCTGATTTCCCAGTTACCAGATATTTCCATCTCCCTTACCATGAGCATCTTATTCTACTTGTGTGGTTAAAGATACCATCAGACAGACAGAGAAACACCTACACAGAGTTTCCTAAAGCACCTTCAGGATGACAGGTGTGGTGTGTGCTCATCTGCTGCTGCTATTATTGGAAGCACTTCATACTGACTAAGCTGTTATTGAGGATGAAGTGGATTAAGACTTATGGAGTCTGAGTAGTAAACATATGACACAGGGCTTTTAGGGCAGGCTGCATGGCATGAAGTTTTATTCAGTACCACACCTCAAATGCTCAGCAGGAAACCTGTGTTAAGGGCAACCTCTGTCAAGGCAATTCGAAGTTCTGTGTGACTCATCCAAAGTGACCTTCTACCTCAGCCCAGCCAACCTCAGGCACTGGGCAGACTGGCAGCATACTGTCACAGAAGAGTAAAGCATGGTGGGGGGGAAGGAAAAAGAACTGACAGACATCCACTGACTGGGCACAGGAGCCACCTTGTCACCCTGTGCCTCTGTTTCCCTGTGAAGTTCAACAACAAGAACACTCACCTCCTATATGCCTTATGAGGTTGCTTTGAGGACTAGAGATAATATTGGCCAAATGATTAGGATTCTGAAGGATGCTATAGAAAAAGTAGAAAGGAAATGCCGAAGTCCTTCCATAGACAGGCAGAGGCATGTCATTTTTGTCTTTTATTAATGCAAACATATCACACAATGATCTAATCATTGGCTAGAGAGCCATTAAGGTGCAAAGCACTCAACTAAGTTGTGATGTCGCTGCCCCTCAAGTAGAGGTCTGAGGAGGGGCAGAGAAAGCAAGAGCCCTTGAGAGAGTCATACTGGAAACTAATTTTTTATGACCTACTGTGTAGAGAATGGGAGAAAGCCAGCAAATAGGTATAGAAGATCTCTTCACATTCCATCAGAAACACTGAGTGAAACTCTATTGGAACTGGATGAGGAGTGGCCATTCCTGAGCTCTGACTCATGAATTCTCCCTGCTCCCAAGGAAAGAGTACAGTGCTGAGGGCAAGGAGCACACTTGCATGGACTCTCCAGATAGATTTGGCTTCACTAAAGAATAAATGGAATTAACAACAGATAATTAAATGATGTCTGTGGGAAACTCTCAAGAACAAGAGAAAAGGCATTATCATCAGAATCAGAGCATGAGGTTCTTGAAAAGATTGCCTGCAATAATAATAACAATAATAATAATAGTTAAGTTTCATAGCTTCAGAAGAATACAGGTACCTGATCTCTTTGAAATAGAACCAGAAAACCATTGGATATATGAGATGGGAGGACAGTGGAATGAAAAGAAAAAGGAGGGCAGTGAGGAGAACTCTAGCAGAAGAATTAACATCCAAGATGGAGACAATAAGGAACAGAATGACAATGTGGTGCCGTTTTGCTTGAGGGCAGTTTAGAATATGTGTTAATATCCTTAAATATCTACATGGCCTTTTGTCCAATAATTTATTTCTAAAATGACACAAAGAATAATTGTACAAATTTCCAATGATATTTATACAAGATGTTAATCAGAGATTTTTCTCCTGGTAATACTGGGGATTGAACGCAGAGCCTTTGCACTTTTTAAATTTTTATTTTGAGATAGGGTCTTACTAAGTCACTAAATTGCCTAGGCTGAGCTTCAAACTTTAGATCCTTCTGCCTCAGCTTTCCAGAGTGCTGGGATTACAGGTGTGCACCACTATGCCTGGAAAATCAGGGCTTTTAACAGTAGAAATATAAAACAGCAAACAATGTAAGCATTCACCAATGGAAAATTAGTTAAATAAATTATGGTACTGAATAACTATGATATTAATATGAACACAGTGGTAATATAATTATTGAACATAATTATACTAATTATTGTAGAAAGAAATTATTTATTACTATTTAACACATGCTATATTATTAAATAAAGAAAAGTAAAGCAGGCTGCAAAATAATACATAGGGTAAGATAATTTTGTTTTCTAAAAAGTACGTATGTACAGGAAGCATAAAAAATAGCCTGGAAAGATTTCATTATTAGTTTTTGCTGCATAATAGACCATCATAAAGCAGAGTGGCTTAAAACAACCAAACCATATCTTTTGCTCATCATCTTGCAGGGAAGTAATTTGGACTGGGTTCAACGGGGCGGTTCTTCCGGCATGTAACTGTGGTCACCAGTTGGCAGGCTGGAAACCGACTGGGCTCAGCTGAGACAGCTCATCTCTCCACCTGGTCTCTCAGGCCCCCAGAAACTAGGCTAGGCTGGTTAATGGGCATCCCCTGGGCTCTGAGCACAAGGCTGAATCCTGAGCTGGGAACTACCATGTTGCTCCTACCACATGATGTTGGTCAAAGTTAATCACAAGGCTGGCTTAGATTCAAAGGGAGAAGAAACAGACTCTATCACTTAATGGAAGGAACTACCAAATTACATTGTGAAGATGTGCAGAAATGGAGAAGGGAATAATTGTAGAAATTTGTGTATATAATCTGCCTCAAGGATATAAAATACCAGCAGTACATATTTAGGATATGGAATTATACCTGATTTTTATTTTATTCTTAACATTTTCTATACTAGCAAAAAATTTTTTACAATGAGCATATACTATTTTTATTACTCAAATCAAGTTATTTCCATCTTAAAATTTTACTGGCATTACAAGATGTTCATTATAGAATCTTCAACAAAAAAATCATGGACTATATACTTAATATATTCTAAAATATAAAATGCATAGAGAAAGTCCTAGAAAGGGTTATAAAAATGTTAATAATAGTACCATTTGGGTGTAGATTACATATATTTTTATATTTTACTAAACTTCCTACATTTTATCCAACTAAGAGAAGTTACTAATTAGAAAAGAAAGCATAAAAACTGAAAAAAAATTCAGTGACATTAACAAGACTGAGCACTAGTGCCTAAAAGACATTTTAGAATCAACAATAATAAAATACCACAATCTGAAAATGAGTAACTCATTTCTCTGTGCCAGAAGCCTAATGATAGGAAAATACTTTTGATGAAAACAATGGTGAATTTGTGTGTTTATTTACAGAGACTCATTCAGAAATGCCATTAATGTGGATTTGAGGAAAATTACAGAGCAAGTTCTACATCCTCCATGACGTTTGGTAGAAACTCTGTTTTGGAGTTATTGGGCACTGCCTAGCTAATATTAAAGTTTCTGTTATATTGATTTATTACACATATTTTCAATTGATTGCTACTCCATGTGCAGGAGTGATTGACATAGTATCCCCACACTGTCAGGTTACAGGCAAGCAGCATTAGATAAAAAGACTCCTGCCCTGGGCTTCATGTTTTAGATTTGTCCAGCACATCAAATCCTGCACACCCTAATACACACACACACATGCGTGCACATGCATACACACACACACACACACACTAAAGTGTATGTTTGCCATTTGGGGGATTCTGCCATCAGCATAGGCATAGTACAACCTCTAACAATAAATATCTGCTCCTATAAAACATTGATGAGGCCCCAGGGGGTCACTTCTTCAGATGTCTTGCACTATATCCTCCAAGCAACTATGCAAAATGCCAGAAAGATTTGTGTTCCACTCTCAACACCAGAAGACAATACCTTTTTGGAGTTCTGGGCAGAGTTGAGCAACAGACATACTTAAATAAGAAAATAGACAAGTTTGTCTACTTGTCAGATCCTTCTCAGAGAGCACAAAAAGCAATAGGTTCTTCTGCAGTAAAGTGTTTCCCAATAGGGCTAAGCATTCTTGGTTTTTTCTGTGTGTTCCAATTCGTAGATTTGTATGAACTGACAAATACAATGTTGTATTCACAGTTATAAATGGTAGAGAAGGAACATCTTATAGCACTAAGCCATTTTACTCTTAAATTTGTTTTGTCCCTGAGATGCCAAAACACCTACATTTTTCTTTGTGAGGTAGGACAAACCAAGCTACATTTTTACCCTTAACCAATAGGGGATGCTAGAGGAAGGATTCCAGCCCAGAGAAGGAAGGGAATGGTACTCTTTTCTAAGGAGTGTTCCTATCAGCATTACCTCCACAACAGCGCTCCAATATGGCAGCCACATCTGACACAACTGTTTTTTTTTTTTTTTAAACCAAGAGCAAGGATTGGTACATTGTATATATAATGATCACATTCATCATGGTTATTTTGTACCTGTACATGATTTATCTTGGTTTTCCTCCATTTTCCCCACCCCTCCCTTCCATTCCCCCACCCTTCCTAATTTACAGCAGGTTTATTTACATTTTTCCATTTTTTCCCTTTCTCCTTTCTTTCCTTTTCCCCTTCCTTCTTTTCCCCTTTCTCCCTTTCTAGTTTTCCTCTCTTTTGAATATTATCTTTCTTTAACCTAATATCTATTATACCTCTCATATCAAAGAAACAATTTGATGTGTACTCATGAGTGTCTGATTTATTTCACTTAAGAATATGTTCTCAAAGTGCATTCCTTTACCTACAAATATCTCTAGTTATCCTTTTTTATGGCAGAGTAGTACTCCGTTGTATAGAAAAACCGTATCTTCTTTAGCTATTCATTAGTTGTTTAGCTATTCATTAGGGTTGTTTCTGAGACTTAGCTATTACAAACTGCGTTGCTATGAATATGGTTGTGTATATATCACTATGGTATAATGTTTTTAATTCTTCAGGGAAGGTACCAAGTAGAGGAATAGCTGGTTTAAATGGAACCTCTAGTTGTGGTTTGCTGAGGAATCTCTACACTGATCTCCACAGTGGTTGGACCAGTCTACATTCCCACAAACAGTGCAGGAGCGTTCCTTTTTTCTTGCAGCACAGCCAGCATTTGTTGTTGGTCAATTTCTTGATAATAGCTGTTCTTTCTGGAGTGAGATGGAATCTTATTGTTCTTTTGATTTGCATCTCTCGAATGACTAATGATGTTGAACACTTTTTCATATATTTACTTCCCACTTTTATTTCCTCGTCTGAAAAATGTTTATTCACTTCAGATGCTCATTTTTGGATTGGGTCTTTAAATCTGGGGGGGTGATTTTTTGGAGTTCTTTTTTATTCTAGATGTCAGACTTTTGTCTGAGGAATAGATGGCAAAGATCTTTTTTTTCCCAGTCTGTGGATTTTCATCCTGCTCTATTGGTGATTGTTTTTGCTGTACAAAAGCCTTTTAATAAGATGTAGTTCCAAGCACTGATTGTTTTATTTCCTGTGCAGTCTGGATTCTGTTCATAAATTTTTTCCCATCCCTATGTCTTCAAGAGTTCTTCCTATTCTATTCTCCAGTAGATTTAGTGTTTCTGTTTTAGAGTTTAGATCTATGACCTACTTCAATTTTAGTGTAGTACATCATGAGAGACATGTATCTAGTTTTAGTTTTCAGTATGTGGCAACTCAATTTTTCCAACACCATTTGTTAAAGAGGCTATCTTTCTTCCAGTGAGGGTGTTTGGCTCCTTTGTCAAAGATGAAGTATTTGAGTGTGTTTGCAGTTGTTTCTGTGTCTTCTAATCTGTTCCATTGATCCTCAGGTCTGTCTTTTTGCCAGTACGATGCTGTTTTTATCACTGTAGCTTTGTAGTATAGTTTCAGATTGGGGATTGTGATGCCCCCTGCTGTGCCCCTGTTGCTCAGGACTGTTTTGGCTATTCTTGGTCTCTTCTAATTTCAGACAAATTTCATGAGTGTCCTTTCTAATTCTGTGAAGTATGTTAATGGTATTTTGATTGGAATTGCATTAAATCTGTATAGTAATGTAAGAAATACAACCATTTTCATTATGTTGGTTCTTTCCACCAAGGAACATGGGATATCTTTCCATTTTCTGATATCCCTTTCAATTTCCTTTTTCAGAGTACTATAGTTTTCGATGTAAAGATCTTTTACTTGCTGTGTTAGATAGATTCCTAAGTATTTCTTTTTTTTTTTTTTGATGCAATTGTGAAAGGTATATCTTCTGTTATTTCTTTCTCAGTGAGTTTTTTGTTTGCATATAGGAATGCTGTTGACTTTGTATCCAGCTATGCAACTGAATGTACTTATTAAATCTAGAAGATTTTTGGTAGAATTTTTGGGGTCTTCTATGTAGAGTATCATGTTATCTGCAAATGATGATAGTTTAACTTCTTCCTTTCCTATCTTTATTCCTTTTATTTCTTTCTCTTGCCTAATTTCTCTGGCTAACGTTTCTAGAACTATATTGAATAGTAGTGGTGATGGGTGACATCCCTGTCTTGTTCCAGATTTTAGTGTGAAAGCTTTCAGTTTCTGACATTTTAGTGCAATGTTGGCCGTTGGTTTGTCATAAATGGCTTTTATCAGATTTAGATATAGACCATCTATTCCTAATTTGTGTAGGATTTTTATCATGAATGGGTGTCGGATTTTGTCAAATGCTTTTTTTGCATCTCTTGAGATGATCATGTGATTTTTGTCTTTGACTCTGTTGATATGGTGTATTACATGTATTGATTTGCATATGTTGAACCACCCCTGCACCCCTGGGAAGAATCCTACTTGGCCATAGTGTATAATCTTCTTGATAATTCATGGCATTCTGTTTGCCAGTATCTTTCAAGAATTTTTGCAGTTATGTTCATTAGGGAAATTGGCCTGTAGTTCTTTTTTGGTTGGATTTTTTTCTGCTTTTGGTGTCAGGGTAATGCTTGTTTCCAGGAATGATTTTGGAAGTACTGCTTCCCTTTCCATTTCATTAAAGAGTTTAAAGAATAGTGGTATTAGATCATCTCTGAATTTCTTGTAGAATTCAGCTGTGAAACCATCGGGCCCTGGGCTTTTCTTTGTAGGTAGGTTTTTAATTACATCTTCAATTTCAATGGCTGATATTGGGTTATTTAGTATTTTTATCACTTCATGATTCAGTTTTGATAGTCCATATATTTCTAAGAATCTGTCCATTTCTTCAGTGTTTTCCATCTTGTTTGAGTATAGGTTCTTGAAGTACGTGCTAATGATTCTTTGGATTTCCAGAGAGTCAGTTGTGACTTCCCCCTTTCATATTTTATTGCATGAATTTAAGTCTTTTCTTTCTCTTTTTTGATAAGGTTTGCTAGGGGTTTTTCTATTTTATTTAGTCTTTCAAAGAACCAACTCTTTGCTTCGTTGATTCTTTGTATTGTTTTCTTAGTCTCCATTGCATTAATTTCAGCTCTGATCTTTATTATTTCCTCTCTCGTATGAATTTTGGGTTTGATTTGTTCTTCTTTGTCTTCCTGATATGGGAGTTCAATGTAATAAATTTCCCTCGTAGCAATGCTTTCATTGTATCCCATAGGTTTTGGTATGCTGTATTGGCATTATCATTTAACTGTATAAGTTGCTTAATTTCTTCTTTAATTTCTTCTGTGACCCTGCCATTGTTCAGAAGGATGTTATTTAGTTTCCATGTGTATATGTGGTTTTTTTTGGTTTCTGTTGCCATTAAATTCCAGTTTCATTGCACTATGGTCTGATAGTATGCATGGGATTGTTTCAATTCCCTTACATTTACTTAAGCATACTTTATGAGCTAGTCTGTGGTCTATTTTGGAGAACGACCCATGTGCAGCTGAGAAGAATGTGGATTCTGCTGTTGTAGGGTGGAACACTTTGTAGACATCTGCTAAGTCCATTTGTTCACAGATTTGATTCAGTTCTGATATTTCTTTGTTAATTTTTTGTCTAGTTGATCTATGTATTTGTGACAGTGGGGTATTGAAGTCTCCCATTATATTTATGTTAGTGTTTATTTAATCTTTCATGGACTTTAGTATTTGTTTTATGTAATTAAGTGAACCAATATCTGGCACGTAAATATTAATGATTGTTATTTCTTCCTCTTGGAGTTTTCCCTTGAGAAGTATGTAATGACCTTCTTTGCCACTCTTGATCAGTCTGAGTTCGAAGTTCATTTTGTCTGAGATTAGGATAGCTACCTCTGCTTTTTTCTGGGTTCCTGTTGCATGCAATATTGTTTTCCATCCTTTGTATGCAGCATATTGATAGATCTTGTTTCTTGATCTATTCTGCTATTCTGTTTCTTTTGATTGATGAGTTAAGACCATTTACATTGATGGTTACAGCTATTATGTATTGACTTATCTTAGTCATTGATCTTTTCTGTTGTTGGTTCTGTGTAGCACCTTAGTTTAACTGCTTGCTTTACCTGGTGGGTTCCTTTTATTAGTGTCCTTGTAATTATAGTTTCCTTTTTCATTTTCTAGGATATCCTTCAAAATATTTTGTAGTGGCGGTTTGGAGGTCATAAATTTCTTCAGTTGTTCTTTGTTGTGGAAGTATCTTATTTCATTGTTGAATTTGAAAGATACTTTGGCTGGGTACATCAATCTGGATTGGAGATTGTTTTCTTTTAAGGCTTGAAACATTTTGCTTCAGCCTCTCTTTGGTTTAAGGGTTTGTGTTGAGAATTTCTCTGTGGTTCTGATGGGTTTTCCTTTGTGGGTGATTTGTTTTTTTCTCTAACAATTTTCAGTATTCTGTTCTTTTGTTCAATTTCTGGAATCTTGATTATAATATGTCTTGGTGTAGATTTGTTTTGGTCATGGGTAATTGGGGTTCTATATGCCTCACTTATCTGTATGTCAAGATCTCTTCTCATGCTTGGGAAGTTTTCTGTCGTTACTTCTGTAAATAATCTTTTTAGGGGTCCTTTGCACTGTCCTGTGCTTTTTCATTCACTTCAATCACTCTTATATTGTTCTTTGCATCATCTTGCAGCTGTTGCTGTGCTTTTTCATAGTCTGTAGCTATTTTTAAGACGTCTTTCTTTTCATTGTCACTAATTTCCAACCTGTCTTCTAGGTCTGAGATTCTGTCTTCACTTTCATTTAATCTACTGTGATACTTTCAAGGGAGTTTTTTATTTCTTGGATATCTGTTTGGATCTGTTTCATGGGTTCCATTTCTTTACTAAATTGAATGTTGAAGTTTTCCATCGTTTTTCTAAGCTCCTCTGTTTTTTTATCTGTGTCTACTCTGAATTCACTAAGCAGGTCTTTCATTATGTTTGTCAGCTCTTTTTTTTAACTTGGGCAATTATTTCTAATCTGATGTTCTCTTTAACCTCACCTATCTGTTTTTTAACTTCTGCTATCATTTCTGAGAGTTTGGTTGGGTGTCTTCTGATTTCCTCTATGTCCTTGTCTTCTGGATTTGTTCTGGGTGGGCTGGGGGTCTGGGGTTGTTCTACTTGTGTGTCTTGTCATTTTCTTTGTACAGATATATATTTCCCCCTTTTAGTTTGTTCTCCATATTGATTTTATATTTTGTTTGTGGGAGGTTATGTTTAGACAAGTATCAATGCTCCTCAAGGAAAAGTCTGTCCTTATAGTGTCTTCTAGGTATATGCAAATCTTGGCTCTTGTGTCCTTTATATCTCCAGAGCTTTCCTCAGTGACATGGTATGATTGGCTCTACTTGGTATTGGTGAAGGTCCAAGACTCCCCAGCAGGCCACTGAGCTGTGATGGAGTTGCTGGTAGGCTGAGCAGCCTGCATGGGTCTGGGGGAGGGCACACACACAGGCCCGAGGCTCCAGAGCTGGTTGCTGGGTTGCAACAGAGTCGCCAGTGGGCTGGGTGGGCCACTCCATCTAGAGGAGGGGCCATCACAGGCCCAAGGCTCCCCAGTCACTTGCCAAGCCATGATGGAATCACCAGTGGTCTGGGCAGGCTGCTCCGGTCCAGGGGTGGGGGCCCTCACAGGCCAGAGGCTTCCCAGCAGGCTGCCCTGCCCCAGTGGAGTTGCCAGTGGGCTGGCAGGCCCACTTGGGTCTGGGGGAGGGTGCACTCACAGGCCCAAGGCTCCCCAGCCAGTCGCCAAACCACGATGGAGTCCAAGTGCCCACATTTTTAAGTAAAAACTTTTTTCTAGGGGCTAAGAGTGTAGCTCAACAATAGAGTGCTTGCCCTGGGTTTGACCTCCAGCACTGAAAAAAAAAAATCTAAAAATAATTTCAGTAAGAAAGAAAATTTCAGCTTAAATAGCAAAGAAGCACATCCCACTTACTGCTACACTACAGTTATTTCTCTGTTTTCTGTGTTTTAAAAATTACTCTTTTTTTGTATTTACACTCAAAGAGTAACTATTAAAAAGTCAGACAAGTCCATGTACTGCTAAAACTTCACTGAATATGCACTGGCATTGAACCAGCTGGGGGTGCAACTGCAGTAACAGGATTTACATGTGTTTCTTCTTTTACACCATATGATAAAGTAAAATTTATGATTTATTAAAATATATACTAAATTTTTAAATATATATGCCATATAAAGCATAATATAGAAATATACAATTCTATATATAGTCTATATATTTATATGTGATGTGTGACCCTGCCAATTCATACATTCAATCCCTATCCCAATATCCAATGACAATTAAAAAGCATATTTAAGCCACGAATGATGGTGCAGGTCTGTGATCCCAACTACTCTAGAGGCTGAGGCAGGAGGACCACAAATTCAAGGCCAGCCAGAGCAACTTAACAACTTAGCAAAATGCTCCTCAAAATAAATTTAAAAGGGCTAGGGATTTAAATCAGTAGTATAGTGCTTGTTTAGCATGTGCAAGGTCCTGGATTCAACCCCCAGTATGCAAACATGAATGAATAAATGAATGAATGAATATTTAATTTTTTCCTTATTGAATTCCCCTGCTATCTTTGTTGTAAGCAAGTAACCATATATGTATGCTCTACTTATGGACTCTATTCCATTGCATTGATCTATTTGTTTGTCCTTATGCCAGTACTATGCTATATTAAATATTCTTTTGGACTAAGTTTTAGATTCTTGCCATATATAGCTTAGTCCTCCAAGTCAGTTCTTCTTCCAGATTGTTTGACTATTATAAATCTTTTGCTTTATCATATAAACTTTTAAATCATGCTGTCAGTTTCTATTTTTAAAAGTCTTCTGAAACTTTTATGGAATTGTGTCAAATCCATGGATCAATTCAAGGAGACTGACATTTTAACAATATTGTCTTTCAGTCTCTGAAATGTTGCTCTTACATGTCTCTATTTAGTTAGGTCTTCTTTAATTACTCTTGGCAATATTTTGTGGTTTTTAATTACAAAAGCCTTGCATGTCTTTGAATAACTTTCTTCCTGGATATTTGAAGTTATCCCATGCTATTATAAATAGTAATTTTAATGTTTTTATTTCCTAATTGACTGTAGCTAATATATAAAAACTTAATTAATTTTCCTACTTATCTTGTATCCAGCCATCTTTGCTAAATTCAACTTGTTCATTCCAGAAATTTATCTGTAGACTTAATAGGATTTTAGAAGCATACTATCATATCATCTATGTATAAAGAGAAGTTTACTTCTTTTTTAATTGTATGCCTTTCATTTCTTTTTGTTTATTTTGTTGTATGGATTAGGAACTCCAGTGCAATGTTGAAGAGAAGGGGTAAACAGCTATTTATGTTTTGTTTCCATGTTAGGGAGAAAACACTCACTAGTTCACTATTAAATCACATTATCTGTTATTTTGTACTTGCATTGATGGACATTAGGACATTCTACTTCAAAAGATAGTCACTTTCTCCTTCTCCTCCCTTCTCATCTGAAACAGGCCATCAAATTTCACTGAACTTCCACTAACATAAATCAGAAGACCATGATTTCAGAGGTGCCCAATTTATACCCAGGAAAAAAGAATGTCTTTATTTCTGAAGACACAATGTAGTAACCTTTCAATAGTCAATCATTTGCAAGAGAGCAGATTTAATACAGGACATTCACACATTACAACATTCACACACACACACAAGCCAAATGCAAGAAGAGTATAGAACATCTATTTATGCACTGGAGACCCAAAAGATCCAGTCAAGGGCTGGGAGCCCATGGCACTGTCTCAGGTAAGTCCATGCCTGCACTAATGGGCTGAAGAAATCTATACTAGAGCCAAGGCATGACACTCACAGTGGCAGTGAAGATCAAAGCTCCACCAAAGCAAACAGCAGCCATCCCAGTGACAGCAAGGCCCCAAGCTCCTTCTGCAATGAGAACAGCTGAGTTCCTTTCAGGAGAACCAGCCACAACAGATCTTCTCCTGGGAAACAGCCGGCCCCTATCGTCCACTCTCATTTTCCTTTAGACTGTACTGGCAATAACCTGCAGGTGGATCCTCTACACCCAGAATTACACCATCTCAGTCCGGCTGGGTGTTCCTGCTCAAGTTGACAGCAATAAGTCCACCATAATCCACTCCTGGTCAACTTAATAATCAGACACATTTCCTTAAACCATAGTCTCCAGTGGCAGATTTGTAAAGAGTTAACATTTCTTGGTCTATTCAGATACACTAACAATACAATTCTTATTGCGCTCATTCCCACACCAGAAACAAATATTCAAAGGAGTCTCAACACCGATTACAAACAGGTGTCCAAAAATTACAAATAAATATGCAAATATACAACTCTATTCTGTCTCTCTTCCTGTTTTAAAACAAACAATTTGTTTACAAAGTACAATATACCAGTGCAGTCCACCTACATTAAAAAATATGGCTTCAAATTTTAAAACTCTTTGGTTTCCATTAACTTTAACAACAGAGCACCGCAACACTAAGAAACGTCCCAAAAAGTCTCCTGCACCCCAAATACACTCTTCCCTTCCAGTCAAAGCCCTCAAGTCATTTTTTCCATTGTCCTGTTTCTTCTCCACAACCACATTCTCCTCTGTTCATCCTTGCAATCCACAGCTCTCCTCTGGCCAAATGTTCCAGATTATCCTTCTGGCTCTCCACTCTCGATTTCCAACATAGATCCACCCAAAAACCCTCAACAATAACTATGCTGCCATCCCAACACCAGACTGCGTTGAAATTTTTCTGCCACCCAGGCCATATCTCCAAACACGAGCAAAATGCAGACCAATCTCTGCCAAAGCACACATATACTGCCTGAGATCCAGCAGCCAATGCAGTCCTCACCAGAGGCCTCCCAAGCCTCATCCTAACCAGTAGCATTTCCATCAGTTACTCTGGTTTTTGTGCTCTGACCAGAGTGCCCCATATAAAAAGTTTAGAGCATTCCAGGGCTGCCTCTTTGGCTGGTCCCTCAAAACCTTTCCAAATTAATTCCAAAGACAATTAAGCCACATTGCCAGGCAATATCACAGCAAGAACTCCATTTCTCAGGTATCAATTTTTGTATTAGTTACTTTTCTAGAGCTAATGGTTTGCAAGAGAGTAGATTTAATACAGAGCATTTCCACATTACAACTTTCACACACACAAGCGAAATGCAGAAAGAGTGCAGAACATATACCTATGTGCTGGAGACCTGAAAGATCCAATCAAGGGCTGGGAGCCCATAGCACTGTCTCAGGTAAGTCCATGCCTGCACTAATGGGCTGAAGAAATTTATACTGGAGCCAGGTCATGACACTCACAGTGATGATGAAGACCAGAGCTCCCCCAGAGCAAACAGCAGCCATCCCTGTGACAGCAAGCCCCCAAGCTCCTTCTGCAACAAGAACAACTGAGTTCCCTTCGGGAGAACCAGGCACAAAAGAGTTTCTCCTGGGAAACAGCTGGCCTTATCTTTTGCTCCCATTCTCCTTTATGTTTTGGGCTTTTTTTTGTTTTTGCTTTTGTTGTTTATTTTTTTCCCATTCTCCTTCATGTTGTCTCGGCGACAATCCTCAGGTGGATCCTCTATACCCAGAACCACACCAATTCAGTCCAGCTGGACGTTACTGCTCAAATTGACCACAATAAGTCCATCACACACAGCATAACAGAGAAGAATTGGAACAAACAGGCCTGATTAATTCTCCCCTCATAATGGTTTATTCCCACTAGATCACATCCCCTTTGTCTAATCATACTTCTGTCCATATTTTATTAAACCTATGCATAAAAATGTATGTTTTTCTCTTTCTTTGGGTATTCATTTCTGATGGTTCTCATGTCATATAAAAATATATTAAATAAATTAGTATGCTTTTTTCTTGTCAATTTGTTTTTGGTTACAGATGCCTCAGCCATGAACCTAGCAATGGGTGAGAGAAACTATTATCTTTTTGAACCTGAAGAAATTGACAAAGTTCCATTCCTAGTTTGCTGAGAATGACATAAATTTTTTCTAAACTTCTTTTATTTTATTTTTTGAAATACTGGAGATTGAACCCAGGGGTGCTGTACCACTGAACTAGATCCTCATTCTTTTTTATTGATACAGGGTTTTGCTAAGTTGCCCAAGCTGGCCTTAAACTTGAGATTCTCCTATCTCCGTCTGGGAATACAGGTCTGTGCCACCATGCACAGCAACTTCTTTGATTCTGTATTTATGTCTCTTTTCTCACTTTGAAAATACTGGTTCCTAGTAGTGTTAACATAATTATTCTTTATTTTAGACTATGATATACACAAAATCACTTAAAATTATAATATCAATGGTAAAACCAAGAAGATTTCTAAGTGCAAGAGTTCTTGTTAATATTTTTACTCTTTTAAGAATACATGGTCAGAGTTTTATGTTCTAAAGACAGTTGAAAAAAATGCAGATAGATGAAATAATGCTTTTCATGATTGCATTACCAATATAGCACACAGTTAGATTGATTTGTTTTGTCCTCTTTTCAATTTTTTTTTTCTTTTTTTGAGGCAGGGTCTCACTATGTAGTTCAGGCTGGCCTTGAACTCCTTGAACTCACTATGTAGCCCAGGCTGACCTCAAACTTGCGGCAATCCTCCTTGCCTCAGCCTCCCAAATGCTGGGATTACAGGCATGTGCACCACCATATCCAGCTTCTTTTTTCAATTTTAGAGTTTTTTTTTCTTTTCAGGTAAAATATATTATTGTCTGGAAATAACAATAGTCTTCCTCTTCCTTTCTATTTTTTGACCTTCCAGTTGTCTTCTACTGAGGATTAGTTAGGTTAAATATATGAGGCAGTTAATTTGTTGAAGAAGCAGCCATCTTTATTGCCTCATTCCTAATTTAAGTGTACAGTATTTTCCCAATAAGTAATGTCTTGCTTTTGCAGTGACTACCTTTTTACAAATGCTTTCTCTGTCATACTCCTATCAGTGCAATCCAAAATCTGACCACTATTACATCTCTCTCTGGGTTGAACATTGTAGAAATAAGATATGCAAAGTATGATTTCACGAGTCACATGATTTACTTCCATACAGAGAGACTTTCTCTTATGTTCACAATCCTTAATAAGGGGAAGAACACTATGAACAACTCTCACTTGGTAGACGAGGTACATTAACCACCTAGTGAGTGAGCTCTAAAATCATTACAGACCAGCTGCTCAATTATGGGGAAGCAGGTCTCTGTGGAGAGTTAGGCTTAATTAAAGTTTGAGGTGTACCTTCACACACACGGTTCTCAGGAGAAGCCAGCCTGCTCACTGCAGTGAGAATCTATGACAACACATGTGGTCCCTCAGTGCTAGAGGAAGGCCTGTGGCAGCCTGAGCTCTCAGTTTGCACAGACATTGCTGACAGTGTACAACCTGTCACAGCATACACTCTCAGTCTTCAGGGAAGCAGCCAATAGAGTATAGCCCTGCCATACATAGCATAAGTGCTCAAAGTAACAAGTGAAATTCTTGAGTTTGCATGGTTTTGAAGTAAAATAGTTGGAATCTGAAAAGGTTTGACAGAACATCCTTGAAGGAAAAGGAGAGCACACTCTGGGTTCTCACACTTGGGATCTGATAAGACGTCCACTCTTAAAACATCAAAACAACAAAAACATCATGTAGCCAATTTATGAATATTTGGAATCATTTCAAAGCTCAGCCTTCTCCTATTCTCCCTACCTTTTGTGACTGATTAGTTGTTCAGATTACTTCTGTGATTACACCGCTTCTATCGATACAGAATATTCTGTATTATGCAAACACCTTTGCTTGGCATGCAAGACCTTTCAACATGAGGTATAGTTGCTATGAGTACAGCATAAGACACCAGTGGATTGGGTTTGAATTTTGGAGAGAACATAGATATGATACACAGTAGGATTTCCCTGTAATACAAGGGAAATTGAGGTCATGCATGTATAATGTCTTTTATGGTAAGACACATCAAATCTCTAGTGGCATGAGTTGGAGAATAAGAAGAGTCAAGAATGTAGTTAGAGAAGAGCTGCAAAACTGGGAAATTGAACTCTTGTCTAATGAAACCCTTGTCAAAGAAGGGAAAGGACTCCTTTGAAGACATGGGGTCCCTTCCCACTGATATTAATATAGCATAATTATTTGGCCCCAATTTATCTTTCCAATCTTACTCCACACTATTGTTTTTGACAAACTAGGTTAAACTTTACTTTCTGCACTATCTCTGCACAGAAAGCTTTCAGTTATGTCAATTTTGTCTTTAACACGTCAAGCCACAAACACCAACTCCTGCAAAACTCATACACAACACGAGATCGACAATGTGCTTGTCTCCAGTTATTCCTTCTGTTCAATGAGAATTTCCTGGTCAGTATTCTAGAAGTAATCTTTGGCTTCTCTGAAGTTGTGCACAACTTTACTCGTACCTTTACTTGTACCTCGATTCCTACTTTCTACTGTGATTAATAAAGTCCAGTCCTGTTATCCTCTGAATAAACTGGAAGCTTTTTAAATAACTCAGATTGATCACTTTGGATTCCCATAACTTCTAGAATGATGCCCTGAGCCATGGTAATAAGTAATAATAGTGCAGGACTGTACTTTATTCCTTACAGAAGATGATAGGCTCCATCTCTCACTATTTTTACTAATACAACCATTTGATTTTTCTCTTAATGGCAAACTATTGGCTAACATAAGCTTAAAATCAACAAATCCTTCTCTGTTTTTCTTTTTTTTTTAATTTACCAAGAACATGTATTGGTACATTGTATACATAGTGATCACATTCATCATAGTTAATTTGTACCTGTACATGATACATCTTGGTTCCTCTCTTCTTCCCCACACCACCCTTTCACTCCCCCTCCCTTCCCTATTTGCAGTAGTTTTATTTACATTTTTCCATTTTTTCCCTTTCTTTTCTTTTTCCTTTCTTTCCCCCCCTTCCCTTTCTAATTCTCCTCCCTATTGAATATTATTGTTCTCTTACTTAGTATCTATTATTCTTTTTTGTCCTTACTTACACTTATGGTTTACACATATCAGAGAAACAATTCAATGTGTACTCATGTGCATCTGATTTATTTCACTTAAGAGTATGTTCTCAAGGTGCGTCCATTTACCTACAAATATCTCTAGCTTTTCCTTTTTTATGGCAGAGTAATATTCCATTGTATAGAAAAACCACATCTTCTTTAGCCATTCATTAGTAATTGGGCATTTGGGTTGTTTCCAAGACTTAGCTACTACAAACTGTGTTGCTATCAGCATGGTTGTACATATATCACTGTGGTACGATGTTTTTAATTCTTCTGGGAAGATACCAAGCAGAGGAATGGCTGGGTCAAATAGAACCTCTAGTTGTAGTTTTTTGAGGAATCTCCACACTGATTTCCACAGTAGTTGGACCAATCTACATTCCCACCAACAGTGGAGGAGGGTTCCTTCTTCCCCATGGCCGTGCCAGCACTTGTTATTGGTTGATTTCTTGATGATAGCCGTTCTTTCTGGAGTGAGATGAAATCTTAGTGTTGTTTTAATTTACATCTCTCAAATGACCAGTGATGTTGAACACTTTTCATATATTTGTTTGCCATTTGTATTTCTTCATCCGAGAGGTGTCTATTCATTTCAGATGCCCATTTTTGGATTGGGTCTCTAAATCTGGGGGGTCTGATTTTCTTGAGTTCTTTATATATTCTAGATTTTAGACCTTTGTCTGAGGAATGGTTGGCAAAAATTTTTTCCCACTCTGTGGGTTTTCGGGCCACTCTGTTGATTTCTTTTGCTGTGCAAAAGCTTTTTAATAGGATGTGATGCTTCTCTGTTTTTCAACAACTTTTGTTTCTGTTCTAGGTCTCCATCAACCTCTATTTAGGGTTTAGATGTATACTTATAAATCCATGACACATTTTATCTTTTGAGAGTCTACATGTGGTCTGTGGAGTTCTTGACTCTCTCATGGGATGGTTTGAAAGGGTGTCCCCCAAAGGCCCATGGGAAAAGACTTGGTTCCTAAAATGGCACTAAGGGGAGATGATGCAACCTCTGAGACATGGGGCCTGGTGGGAGATTCATGGGTCACTGGGAGCATGCCTCTGAAGGAGACTGTGGGATTCAAGCCCTTTCCTCTTTTTCTTTGTTCTCCGTATCGTGAGGTACACAGATTTGCTCCACCACACACTCCTGCCATGATGTGCTACCTTGCCACAGGGCCCCGAATAGTGGGATCAATCTATCATAGGCTAGAACCTCCAAACAATAAGCCAAAAGAAAGCTTTTCTAAGTTGATTATCCAAGCATTTCATTACAGTGACAGGAATCTGCCCAACACAATCACCCAACCTGTAATCTGTCCCTCCAGCTTTCAGTCACATGTCTAAAAAACATCCCTTCTAGATCTTCATCAAGATAGCTAATAAAAACATGAATAATTCATAAATCCTGTGTAAAACTACAGAAACCTCTCAAGCCGAGATGGGCTGATTAATCTGAGACATTTGGCCATTGTTACTAAATTAGCTAGGAATATAATCCAAATAATTGTAACATTTTCCATATCACATTTCCCAGGCTCATCCACAAGGATATCATGATTGTTTTTGTCAGGCATCTCCCTCAACCAAAAAATAACTATCTGTATTATTTTTCTCTTCTACAAGAAAGTGGGGTTAGCTCACTATGCTTTGTTCTTCATGAGCTCAAGCTGGTGCCTACTGCCAAATAAAAGGATTCTAATTTGTTGAGCAATGACTACCACTCCCAGGCTCTCCCTGTGCTAAAAGGAAGGTGTTACTCTTGCAAAAGTAAAACAACTTTGTGACTCACTTCCAGAGGTGATTGGCAATAAAGAGGCTGTCCCTAACAGCAGGAATGGAAAGTAAATCAAACTGACATTACTCATCCTCAGTCCATCGATGACAAGTACCAGAAGAGAGAGCCTCACCCTTATTTTTTCCCTGCTCACACTCACATACACACAATCTACAGCATTCTGTAGCACAATGCTAGCACAAACACAGAAGCAGAAGCCACTCTCCTGGGCTAGAATATTTCAGTAGATGAAAATCCAAAGAGGTTAGGAACTGGACAAGGAGCTGCACACCTGCCTGCCATCTAGCTACAGATCTGAGAGGGAAACTCCCGAACAAACCCATACTGTAGGGATGTGCTGAAAAACTGACTTTGGCCATAAAAAAAAAAGCCCTATTTTGTAATATTTGCCAGTTCCCATGGTGTAAATACTATTGCCACGGTGGAGCTCAGTTATTACTATCACTGAACGCAAAAGTGGAATGAGATAGATACATAAACTGATTTGCTAGAAGCTGGAATAAGCAGGATCCACCACATTACCTGGAAAATACTAAATGTGGATTAATTTCTTCTCATTCTAGAATGAGCAAAGAGGAGTCCATAAAAAATGCCTCAAGGAGTTGGGAGTTAGGTCAGTGGTAGAGCGCTCGCCAGGCAAGTGCAAGGTCCTGAGTTCAATCCCCAGACCTCCCCATACAAATAAAGCCTCAGTATCAAGGAAGGAGAATATCTCATTTAATCATGTCAACTCTATGAGGTAGATGATGTTACCAACATCTTAAGGCCACAATCTAAAGTTTAGAAAAGGAAAATAACTTATTCTGCTCTTGGAGATATTAAAATTGCAGATTTGGTCTTTGGACTGTTGAACTCTAAAACTGATCTAAACCTTTATGCTAAGCACAAACTAAATGTGCAATAAATGTGCTTGTTTTTTAACTTGTAATAAGCCAGTCATTTATGAATTGTTGTAATTTTTCATTTTTTTATCTTTTGAACCAATGAGAGGGGCTGAGGATTTAGCTCAGTGATTAGAGTGCTTGCTTTGCAAGCACAAGGCCCCGAGTTCAATCCCCAGGACCAAAAAAAAAAAAAAAAAAAAAAAATTACTAGTTGTTGGTGAACTAATGAGCGATCTATGTTTAAGATCTTTTGATCGCTCTTCCCTAATTTGGAATGACAGAGGCCTCTGAGGTAGGTGTCTGCATGCGTGTGTGTATGTGGGTGTGCTGGAAAATATTCACAGAATGAGGGACCAGAGTCCTTGGATTTCTTTCCATTCATAACACAATGGATAGAGATCAGCGACTGGGATTGATACTTCCAAATAAAAGCAGCCTGTCGTCTATCAATCTTTTGGTGTGCTAAATTCATGCCAGAGAGTCTTCCTCTTTGGTATTCATCATAAACCTGAGTGTTTTAATATCCACATGGATAAGTCCTCCAACACTCTTGCTTCACGGTGGCCTGATACACAGTGACCTTTATTCCATATCAACTACCTCCTCCCCTGGGCACACCTGGAGAACTTTGTACATCTATGTGCTCCACCTCTGATATACTGAATTCCAGAAAATTGCTGTCTAACCACAGCCTTCGAGCTCTCCCACATCTTACTCTTCTACTTGGCCTTTGATCTGTCCAAGGTCCCTGTTCATCTAGGGTCTACCCCTGTTACCCCCTTTCATGCCCTTTCTGCCTTCTATAAATTCTTTACTAGACTCCTAAATATATCAGTTCAATCATGGTCTTTCCAGTGACCTCACCAACTTTGCTCCTCTGCTACCCACCTTGCCCCAAGCTTCACCCGTCTGCCCTCTTAGTCCCTGCTGGCTGTCTGAGGGCCACTGAGCAGTCAATAATAAAATAAGGTTCTCCAGCCTTACTTGTTTCTTTCTTATAGTCCCAATGTCTTTTGGTGGATATTTGGTTAAGCTTTTTTCTCCTATCCCCTATGACAAGTATCTCCAACTTCTGCCCTCAAATTCCCTACTCTGTAGTCACTTCCTAGCTTCAGAAGAGGACACTGACTCGGTTTCACAGGTGTGGTCAGAAAGGAGCACTTGGATTGGAGGTGCAGCCTTCCAATTGGTAAAGTGCTTGCCTAGCAAGCACACAGCCCTGGGTGTGATCCTCAGCACTGCAAAAACAAACAAAGAAAGAAAAACTAAAATCAAAACTCAGAAGGGAATGCACCACACGTGAGACATCAGGGAACTACAAAGCCCTCAGTCCACAAGCCTTTGGGTTGGGAACTTCCTTGAAGTCTCTATATTTCCTCTGAATTGCCACAAAGCCTTAATACTTTTCCCAGCCAGAGAGGTTAGTCTGTTTTCCACAACCAACTAGAGATGGCCCTGGAATCTGATGCGGGTGTACCACCATGACTTATGATTGGCATACTTATCGTTGACATTTACATAATGTGTAATACAACGTGTTGAATCACCGTCCACTGCTGCCAGCACCTTTGGTGATCCTACAGAGGCAGTCTCAGTCTCCAAGCGAGAAAATTGCCCCTCACAGCATCAGTCTCTCACAAGCCTATCCCACTCTTGGGCTCTCAAAGTTATAGACCTAGCGCAATACACTTAAAAAAACAAAAACAACCAGGTCCCAAATATTTTTGAAGCAGGCTTGATTGAAACTGTTGTTGTACCATAAGTGCTATGTTTCAATAACGGGAACCTTGGAGGGGAGGGGAGATGTTGACACAGGCATTTTCAATTTTCCATACAAGGAGCTGGCCATTGCAGTTTGGTCTAGAGATAAGGATCAAAGATGGACACTATTAACCAAGCAGGTATCTTCAGCAAGCTAAAAATGTAAACATTAGCCAGATTGGGTTGAAGGTCCCTTCTTGACAGATTTATGTTTCTTATCATCAAGAAACTGACTCTGGCTAGTGTGCATTTAAGAAGTTCCTCAGTTACATTTTGATTTTTAACTACAATGGTTCATTGTTTATAATTTTTGATTTTGAAACAATGGTATTTGTTTTGCTTGTTTGTTTTGAGAAATTTTATTTTCCTGTTGTTTGTTACAGGAGCTTCAATTTGACTTTCTTCCTCAACATCATAACTGACCTTACTATAATTAGTTTAATTCATATAAAGGAATTTAGGTTCTGCTGTAATTGGGAAAAATGTATGTTTTCTGTCTTTCTTGGGCTGGGAAGGTACAAAAGTAGATGAACAGTGCAATGAACACAATGTATCCACCACCCTGCAGTTCTAACAATTACTGAGAAGTTGCCACATTTGTTGCAGAAATATTTTAAAAATACAGTGCCAAAGTTTAGCTCTATATTTTATGATGCAAAATTAGTCCCTGAGCAGATACTCTACAGCCTGAAGGTCCTGTGGCTCAGGCATCTGCCACCCCACGACAGAGACAGCCTTTCTCTTATCAAGGCACACAACTCATGGTGAATATTTCCATTGCTATTTTATCTTTACTTCTCTGCTTCATTTGTCATGTGTTTGGATTTTTTAATTCTTACGTAAATAGAACATATACACTGTACTTCATCAAACACTATAGTTTAATGAAACACTACGTTGTGTTTTTTTTTACTTTTTTAAAGTTCTTAGGCTCTTCTTATCTCTGAGGTAACTAGTCTTTCTTAACATTAACAGATTGATCTATATCACAGAATGTTTTTCTTCGTGTTCACACAATTATGTACACACACATACAGTATTTTGTCGGTTATTCAGCTCTTGTCTCTCTTCTCAAACCTCAGCCCTGTTTTGTGATGCTGGGGTTGCAACTGCAAACCACATTTCTCCTTTGCTCTCTGGCTTCCTGTTGGATCCTTGTTGGTTTCTGGTTTGCTAACAGAACCCTTGAGTATCACCGAAGCAACACTTCATTCCTGCAACTGCAGCCACTGTCCCTCACAGTAGCTGAATGTGCCTTGCAGTCCTCAGCCGGATTTCTTACACCCACTTGGAGACATCAGCACCAGTCACCTGGGCCCCTTTCTCAGAGGTCAGGGCCCCAGGCCTGGGCTTCCCTCTAACACTTGCTAAGCAGAACCCTCTTCTCAGAAGTCACTGTATTTTATTCAAATGACCAATGTGATGTCTCTATTCTGACAATAACCAACACAGATGTATAGATATGTTGTAATTTCTTCCTTTAATTGTTTATATATGTATTTATTTACTTAAATAGAATACTACCTTGCCCGTTGTTCTGCAACTTACTTTTTTCACTTTGTGTTTCACGGACATCTTTTCAGGCCAATACATATAACTGTACCTAATTTTTCCCAATACTTGCATAATATTCCATTCTATGGACATACTATAATTTATTTGATCATTTTCCCATTTACGGACATATAAGCCAATACCTAATTTCTGCTATTACAAAAAAAAAAGCTACAATCGGTATCTTTGTTCATATATCCTTTCATTCCAATAAACTTCATTTCTCTAAAAGTATTAATGAAAAAGGAATCACTCTGTCAAAGAATATTTATATTTTTATGTATCACAGGTACTGAATTGTTATGCTCCTCAGTTTATAGTACAATATCATTATCAGTTCATGGGAGGCCCTTCTTTTTCTTCCTAGTTCCCATTTGATTGCCATTCCCAACATGCTTTCTTATTTCTAGAAGCACCTATCCTAGTGTGAATATCTCTTTTTAATCCTTTTGCACAGGAACATTTTTTATCTGTTTCTTGAAGATCTATGTGAAAATTTTGCATTTGTGTTCTCAGAAGTGCAACTGCTGTCCAAAACTTAAGTGCAAACATATTTAATTAACAAAGGAAGGAGGGCCTTCCCAGCTTACACGTTTATCATTTCTCCAAATCCTCTCTGACACATGATGTTATATTGTACTTGTTATGCTTTGTGCCTAGATGTCCCCCCAAAGCCTCACACGGTCACACTTGGAGCTTTTTCAGAGGTGACCGAATCTAGATTGTGTGATGCCGGGATTAAGTGTGTGTGATTACTAAATCAATCCACTGATTGGTTTGGCACCACCCTCATCTCAGCAGCCTGGATAAGATTTAAGGGGCAGAAAGATGTTAAGGACCCTTGCCTGCCTTGCTGCCTTCTGCCTGCTGTGAGTGGTTTCCTCTCTGCCATGCCACCCTGCCTTGGAGCCCGCCAAATACGAACTAAAACCTCTACAAACTGTGAGCTAAATAAATTTTTCCTTCCTTAACTTTGGGCATCAGGTATTTTGCCTCAGCAACAAGAAAAGTAACTAGACCAATTATACTCTTACTCACCCAATTATACTCTTACTCACCCATACATAGTGAAATTAGCCATTTCTTTATATACTTGTCAACAATTCGGGTTTTGCCTACTGAGTTTTCTGATTTTTTCCTCACTGATTTTCAAAGTCTCTTGTGTATTCTAAATAGTCATTTCTTTTGTATATTCGAAATAGTAATTTTCCACCATGAAATAGTTTAGTACTGTATTAGTTCATTTTTGTTACTATAATGAAGTACCAGAAATAGGTTACTTCAAAAAGAAAAGAAGTTTATTTTGGCTCATATTTCTGGAGGTGTAAGGTCACAGGGCCATATCTGGTAATGGTCTTCTCACTCTGTTTTGAGATGATGCATGGCAAAAGACAGGCAGTACACTTATATATAGTCTAGTCTCTCTCTCTCTCCCCAGAATTCAATCTGTGGGCTTCATACTGATGACCATATCTAATCCTACTCATCTTCCCTGTACTCGCGAAGCCAAGATGAGAGAACTGCTTTAGCCCAGAAGTTTGGGACCAGCCTGAGCAACATAGTAAGACCTCATCTCTAAAAAATAAAAATTACTTTCTGATCCAACTCGATGAAACAGTAATTATCCATTTCTTGATATAATTAACAGTAATGCTGAAATCACAAGAATTGGCTGGGTCTTGTGCTTTTTCAGAAGAGGATGAAATGGAAGATATTTTTGAAATGCCAAATCTCATTGTTGGTTATGGGTATAATAAAGTGTGTAATTTTTTCCATGTGGTTAATCTTTTATTTAGATTGATAGTAGATTATGCCAACACCATTTATAATATACAAGATTTCTTTCCCACTTAAATGCAATCTAATAGTACTCTATATACATAGATATTTTCTCTATTCATTATACCTATTTCTCTGTTGCTGGATCAATTCTTTTCTCTTTTGATTATACATATTGTAAAATAAATTTTACTGTCTGGTAGGCTCAGTTTTCTCTGATAGTCTTTTATCCAAAATTTCCCTGGCCAGGCATGGTGGTGCATGCCTATAATCCCAGCACTTGGGAGGTTGAGGCAGGAGGATTGCCAAGAGTTAGAGGCTAGCTTGGGCTACATAGTGAATCCAAGGATAACTTGAACTACATAACAAGACCTTATCTCGAAATTTTCCTAATTATTCTGGCATATGTTTTCCACATATAATTTTAAATAATTTAATTAATGTAACTTTTCTTAGCTTAAAAATAATTCCAAGAAGCCCATTAAATTAAGCTTATACATGAACTAAATAAAGATTGGTATTTTTATAATACTAACTTTTCTGATCAGTATTAAGTTCTATCTCACACTCATTCCGTATTTATGGTATATCTTTAAAGTTTTAGTTTTTCAAAATTGCCTCGGATCTGGGGGTTTAGCTCAGTGGTTAGAGTGCTTGCCTAGCAAGCATAAGGAGCTGTGTTTGATCCCCCGGCACCAAAAAAAAAAAAAAAAAAAAAAACCAAAAACAAACAAACAAAATTGCCTCTTTGTCTCCTAAATGTAAAAAAAAAAATTGCTTAGATTTCATTTTTTCTCCTATATTTTATAATTTTTGTCTCTTATGATTTTTTTCCTCTTTTTTACATTGCAATTGATTATTCATAGAATAAAAGCAAGAGTTTTTTTTAATATACTTCTCTCATATGCAGCTCCTTAGTATAGTCTCTTGTTAGTTTTAATAGCTTTTAGGGCTGGGGATTTAGCTCAGTGGTTAGAGTGCTCATCTAGCAAGCATAAGGCCCTGCGTTCGATATCTAGCACACACACAAAAAAAAGGTTTTAAAATTGCATTATACAGTATTTTCTGGATATATGATCATATTATCTTCAAATTCCATCTCTTCTTTTTAACATTTTATTTTATTATTCTTTCTTTTACTCTATTGTCCAACTCCTTTAGCTAAAACTTCCAAAACAATACTGAATAATGATTGTGCTGGCAAGTAATCTCTATTCTGCTTCTGATTTTTTTTATTTGTAAATGACTTCAATTTTTCCATTATTCTCTGAAGATTCCATTCCTATTTTATGTAGAGTTTGTGTTTCCTTTTTGTTTTGTTTTTGATGAAGGAGACTGCTTAATTCTATAAAATGCTCCTTTATCATCTGGCTTTAGTTGCATCTTTTAAAAATGCCTTTTTTAATTATAAAAAATTACATTAAAAAATTTTGTAAAGCTTAATCAATTTCAGTATCTGGAATTTATCATGCTTAAGGTTTTTAAGCTTTATAATATTTTCATTTTATCTTATTTTGTAGACATAGAAACACACATAAATGTAAATAAATGTATAAACATGATCATGTTGTACACACTTTTCAGGTAGTGAGTTTTCACGAGTTTATCATTTTCCCTTTTTGCTTAGGGTTCTCTCCTTTTTTTCCTCTCCTTCACCTACCATTCACCCCTTCCCTTACCCCCTGGTAATTCCCGTGTGTGTGTGTGTGGTTCTGGGGATTGAAACCTGGGCTTCTGCCTGCTAAGCATGTGCTCTACCACGAGATATATCCCCAACCATAGTGATTTTTTTGAACACACAAGTATTTATACATTTCTTTCCATGTTTTTTCTTCATGTTCAACAATAATATAATGTTATAATTATATACATATATAACCATGTACATATGTAGGGTTTTGCATTGTTTGTTTTGCAAAGAGGAATCCTTATAGACCACATACTAGCTCATAAACCATGTTTAAGTAAATGTAAGGGAATTGAAATTATTCCATGCATACTATTGGACCATAGTGCACTGAAACTGGAGTTCAATGGTAGAAGAAACCAAAAAAACCACATAAACACATGGAAACTAAATACCATCCTTTGGAACAAGATCTGAGTCACAGAAGAAATTAAAGAAGAAATTAAGCAATTTATAAAGTTAAATGATAATGTCAATACAACATACCAGAACCTATGGGATACAATTAAAGCAGTGCTCTGAGGGAAATTCATTGTGCTGTACTCTCACATCAGGAAAACAGAATGTGCTCAAATAAACAACTTAATGTTGAACCTCAAACATCTAGAAAAAAGAAGAACAAATCAAACCCAAAGCTCATATGAGAGAGGAAATTATAAAGATCAGAGCTGAAATTAATGCAGTTGACACTAAGAAAACAATATAAAGAATCAGTGAATCAAAGAGTTGGTTCTTTGAAAGATTAGATAAAATAGACAAACTCCTAGCCACTTTCAACAGAAAAAGGAAAGAAAAGACCCAAATCCATGCAATGAAAAAATGAAAGGGGAGAAGTCACAAGTAACCCTACAGAAATCCAAAGCATCATCAGCATTTACTTCAAGAACCCATACTCAAACAAGATGGAAAACACAGAAGAAATGGACATATGAATTACCAAAACTGAATCAAGAAGAGATAAAAATACTAAATATCCAAATATCAGACATTGAAATGGAAGAGGTAATTAAAAACATATCAACAAACAAAAGCCAGGTCTTGACGGTTTCACAGCTGAATTCTACAAGAAATTCAGAGATGATCTAGTACCACTACTGTTCAAACTCTTTAAAGAAATTGAAAAGAAAGTAGTACTTCCAAAATCATTCGTGAAAGTAAGCATTATCCTGATACCAAAACCAGAACAGGATCCAACCAAAAAAGGGAACTACTGCCCAATTTCGCTAATGAACATAGATGCAAAATTCTCAACAAGATACTGACAAACAGAATGCAATGAATTATCAAGAAGATTACACACTACAACCAATTAGGATTCATCCCAGGGATTCAGGGATGGTTCAATGTACACAAATATGTAACACACTATATCAACAGAATCAAAGACAAAAATCACGTGATCATCTCAATAGATGCAGAAAAAGCATTTGACAAAATCCAACACCCATTCATGATAAAAGCTCTACAGAAATTAGGAATAGATAGTCTACATCTCAATCTGATAAAAACCATCTATGACAAAACAATGGCCAACATCACACTAAACGGCCAGAAACTGAAAGCTTTCACACTAAAATCTGGGACAAGACAAGGATATCCCCTATCTCCACTACTATTCAATATAGTACTAGAAACATTAGCCAGAGCAATTAGGCAAGAAAAAGAAATAAAAGGAATAAAGACAGGAAAGGAAGAAGTTAAACTATCATTATTCATGGATGACATAATACTCTACATAGAAGACCCCAAAAATTCCACCAAAAATCTTCTAGATTTAATAACTAAATTCAGGGGTTGGGGATTTAGCTCAAGTGGTAGAGCACTTGCCTAGCAAGCACAAAGCCCTGAG